>VZRX01021196.1:0-56207 GCA_013398075.1 Notiomystis cincta | reverse complement strand
TTTTTTTTTTTTTTATCCTTCTTACCTCTTTCTGAAGCAGAAAAAAGTCACTGGGGAACACTTCTCATTAACTGAACAGAATAAATGGAAAATAGTATGTTAATGATTTACTGGAATAGATTCTTTATGTACTACCAGAGGTAAGCTGCAAGTTGTTCATCCTCATAGAAAATTAGAAGCCTTTTGACTTAGACTGCTTCTGGGACATCCAGGTCAAAATATTGAACTACATATTCGCAGCTCACATCTATTGGCTGACACAAAATCAAAGAGTATCTAAAGAGAGATCAGGATTCATCACTTTAGATTGTATTGGAAAATGTTTCTGTCAAAATATATTTTATTACTTTTTTTAAAGAATCAAGACAAATTTTCTAGACTAAAATCTGGGATTTTTTGATACCTGGGATAGTACTTTATTCATCTTGTTGATCTTCCTTCTTTTTGCTAGAGTGTGGGTTACTTTGCATCCTATTTTGTTTGTGGTAAGTGGAAGTGTAACACACTTGAATTAATCTTAGTAACTTTTAGCCTAAGAGTCCATTTGTGTTTGGTTTCATTTTACAGAAACTGTTTCATAGTGGTTTTTAACACTTAATGATTAAAGCCGTTAGAAAAGATTCACTTTGAACGCATACTTATTTAGAAAGAGTTCTGAATTACTCGAAACTTGATGGGAATTTTAAGAATCAGTTAATGTACAGAAGGCTCAGTGTGGGGTTTGCATGTCTGGCTTTTGTTGTTTGAAAAATTAGAAAGAAACCAATAGGTTAAAAATTTTTCCCTTGAATAAAGTAGTTCATGTGCTTATTTTCACCTGTCCTACCTGAACGAATCAATTCTGTGAATAGGATTTGAATGACATAACTTTTTAAATTCCAAAAAAGGTCTGACTTTCTAGTATAATATCCAATTTACAGATTCTTTTCCAGCTATGAAAATGTGACACTTTTTGATAATGCTTTAATTACCTGAAATTCACATCAGATGAAAGAGAGAATTGAATGCTTTCTAGTGTTTTAGCTTGGCATGTGTTACTAGCCAGACAGGTACCTGATTCTTAGCTTAAATATACCTGTCTTCTAAAACATGATAGGCCAAGATTTTTTTTTTTAAATTATATTGATACTTGTCGATAAGCTTCATTTCTAGCAGTTGTTTGGTATCATTTAGAAGAAACTGTTTCAACAGGCCTCTTTAATTTAGTTCAGCAAGTAGTATAAAACTTAGTTTCTAGGTGAAAATGGAGTTAATCTTTAAAGGTTTTTTTTTTCAGCTGTTTTATAAAAAAACCAGTTTTGAAGTTGTGACCTATCTACACTTCAAATGTAATATTTAAATAGGTAAAAGTAGGATTTTGCAATGTCCTGGTTTCAATATGGAAAATAAGCTTTATCATCTGCTTATCTGTTTATCTTCTTTTTATCAACGTGTCACAAATTGCAGGTTGTGGAAGACATAGAAAGAGTTGCAAAAATACCATTGAAGAAACAAGTAGAGAAATACCAATTTTATGGTAATTGTTCTGAAGATTGTGGATATTAAAAGTTTTGAGAAGGGAGATGCATTTAGAATCAGTGTTCTAAGAGCTGTTTAGAAATTGAGAGGTTTTATGGCTATCATAACCAGCAATCTGGTTACTTCCTGGTTTCACTTAGTTATTACTCCCTAGTATTTCAAAATAAATTTAAAAAAAATAAGAAGAAGAGACAGAAGAAGCTTTCAGGAATTCTGCTTGTTTTGATTAAGGACACCCTGATATTTACATTTGTTTTGTAGAGACAATTTGTGAGCAAAAAAAAAATCAAACCCCCAAAATTACAGAGGAACTTGCATCATTGGTGTTCAGTTGATTGGCACTTTCTACAAATCAGAAACGTGTCTCTGAACTATGTGAAAAACAGGAAACTTAACTGATGAGTGTTAATTAGCCTGGTGATTCCCATGTCCTGAGTTTTTAAGGACTGTAGTTCGGAAAGATTTAAATGGGTGGGTCAACAAGAGCTGTTGACACAACTTCCTGGTATTCCCTGACATATTAAATCTCATGTGAAATTGAAAAGACACTAAATCGAATTCCAGGTGGTTAAATGTAGTTTTAGTGGTGTGTTGTTATAGGCTCTTTGTATACTAAGTAAGAAGGAACCTAAAAATTGCCAGATCTTTGGAAATTTTTTACAGCATCCCCTTTGAGGTGAAAGCTAGGCTCTACATTAAACATGCATTGCTACTTTCTTTGTGAGTTCAACTGAACTGGGATAAAAAATTAATGATATTAAGCTTTCAATTGGTTTGACAAGGGGTGAGGCTATCATCCAAAACAGAAGAGAAAACCACTGGTATGACAGTGCCAATAAAATTTGTGGAACAGGTAATCCCATAATCTTGCCTGGAATGTTATGGCCATAGTTCTTATTGTGTACATTATTGCTAAGTAGAAAGACATTTTCTTTATTCAAGGGGTTCTTGGTGGAAATGGAATCATAGCACAACAGATGAATAAGAAGCATCAAAAGCAAGCTCCTCTGGCAGGGCTGTCCGTGGTGAACATACACGTGCATCTCTGTTTTCTATGCTGTTAAAATCTTAGTCAGACTGTCTGATTTCAGTGCATATCACTGAAAGATACGAAAAAGCTTTGCAGAAAATGAGATCAGACACTTTTCATTTATTCAGCAGTATGGGATGCACAGTTCTAGACCAAAAAAAAAAGGGCATCCTATAAAACATCTAATTTCCATTATTTCTCTGGCATGTTTTTCAGTGTTAGATCTGAACCCTCTAGAGTAATGCAGATCTGTAAAAAGTTGAGATTTACAGTGAGCAATCCACAACTGACTTGCAGAACAGTGAAGACACTGAATTTGGCATTTTCAGGGACATTGGTCTATGTGTTGAAACATTAATAAAAATCTAAACTTCGCTACTGTGATGTCCAAAATCATCATCCTTTTTTTGAGTGTCCCTATTCACGTGCCAACCATATCTTTTGTTGTAGAAGCCCACTGTTGCTTATGCCTTGTGATTTCCCCAGATCTTTCTCTCAAATGTTAATCTTATTACCAGGCTGTTAGGGCAGGCTGGTTTTCCTTTTCTATGCCACTTTTCCACTACTTTGTCAAGAATTACTGACAACCCCCATTTCCTAGTCTAGGCTGTTCAAGTTCTATCCCAAAATAAGACAACAACTAAATGGCAGACTAAATTTGACATTCAGTAGTGAGTTTGCAGTCTGATACAATTCACTTAGTTCATCTCTGATGTTTAACAGAATGAAGTCTGTTGTGCTGGTGGCTATCAATAAAGACTAATATGTGTCACAGTAGGAAATGTTTCTTCTAACTGTAAATAAAAGCAAATGCATCTGATGGTTTTTGTAGGCATCTGTTGAAGTCAGGGCCAACCCTTCTGGGACTCGGAAGGCAGCCCTCAGGGTCATAGAGCTCACATGACCTAGTTTATTCTTCATTAAAACAGATGGTATCTCTCTGAGCAAGGCAAACTTGGTTTTAAGAAAAGAACTGGGGATTAAAAGGATGGGAAGCTGGAACAGCTGGGTCTAATTAATGGGAGCAAATAAAGAGGCAGTCTAAGCATTAAATTAGTCAGCTACATCAATAGCAAAATAGTCACTACATGACTATTCACTCAATTGTTTTAGCTGATCAAAAGTTGCAGGATTGGTTTACCTAGCATCAAAAGTATCTGACATTGCATCAGAAATGTTCCCACATTCTTTATTCTTTTCTGCCAGGCTTCAAAGAGAACAAAATCCTGGAAACTTGCTATGGTGTTTTTGCATGGTGTTAGGGAAACCAGCTTGTTTTGTAAGACTGAAAATACCCTACTTGTGTTTGATACCTAGGCCAAGTTGGTCCTCTGCAGGTTTTGGCCTCATCTCTGTGTTTAACATGAGAAGATTACCTAATGGAGAAGATTGCTGGCATTTCTTCAAGCTCTGCAACCACATAAAATTTGCAGTGGGATCCAAGAATTTTGTTTCTGTTGTAAACAGATTATAATGGATTAGTGGTTAGCATTTAGCATATTTTATTCTGTTTGCCCATTTAGTCCTGAAAACGCTGTATTGTGCTGTGAACAACACAGGCCCTCTTCACTTGCTGTTGTTACTGGTGGCCAGAGACCTTCACTTGCCATATGTCAGGCAGGGAGAAGGGGCCTGTGCAAATAAACTACAAATCTGCCTTCAGACTTTGTAAGAACAGCTGTTTTCTTGAGGTATGATCTTCTCTTAGGTGCTTTGTTTTGCTCTGAAACTCTGGTAACATGTACTATAATAAACAGACAAGTAGGGATATGTATGTAGGGAGTGTATGAAACCATTGGTCTTCCTTCAGCAGGATAGTACTTGGTAGATCCCAGGACTAATCCAGAATGGTACAATGTGTCCCTCAAGTTCTCTTGGTTTGAACTAAATTTATATATTAAATAAATATCAGTAGACTAATGTGCTAATCTGAAAACACTATTTCCCTTCATTCTTACAGACAAGTATAGAATATTTCTGTTTTAAGGTAATCCTAAGGAATGTTTACTTATCTGTCACAAAAGCTCAAATTTAGTTGGTTCACACACTGAGCTCTGAGGTCATCAGGGGAAAAAGTTGAACAGTTCTTTCTTAGGGATTAACAGAAATTGTACTGTGAGTTTAGTGTGTCATTCCTGGAGGGTGGAAAGCAGGGGTGCTTTGGAAGACTCATAACGCTGCCTTTTTTTCCTTCCTAAAATCTTCCCTCAAGTTTGTGGAGCTGAGCCTTCATCTTGCACGCTGCCACTTGACTGCTTCAGGTTTTCAGTTTTCTTTTTATGAATCCAAGGAGCAGAATTTCCACCTGGTCACAAAACAACAACCTATTTTTATAAAACAGATTTTCTTGACTATGCTAAACAACCACAATAACATCTTGTTGCAGCCTCTCCCCTTGACTGTCATCCCATTTCTCCCTCCTCCCTATCAATTGCAAGGAAGAAAATATTAAAAATGTTTGCAAAACTGGCTAAAACTATGAGCAGGTTTGAAGTGAGATTTTGAATTACAGTATTTTTTTGTATGCAAACTTTAGCTGATTATTTGAAGACTGGCTAAGCATAAAACAAAAGAAAAAAGAAGTGTAGCAATTAGTCCTATGGAAGAGTGGTGGGTGTGTGTCTGGGTAGTGCCAGCTAAGGCAGGCCTAATGGACTTTCTGAGACTTGAGAAAATACATAGTATGAGATGTCTGAAAACAAATGTTAGATGGCTTCTTGGTCTGTATTGTCTTGATTTTCACAGTTGCTTGAAACTGTGCTGAAGATGTCTGAAAATAGACTGCTGGGATCAGTTCAACAATAAAACTGGTTAGGGAGGTTCTCTGTTCTTGCCTGTCTGTGTGGTCGTCTGGTTTTCCCAGAGGCTTTGTAGATTAGGGCCTTGCCACTATTCTGGAATAGCCTGCCAGGCTTTGCTGTTCCTGGCAGAGATGTTTTTAAGGGGGAAGTGTTTCCAAAGTTAGAACTATTGCTAAATAAGTCTCTGACAGGTTCTTCTTTGAAAATAGATGGAACTTGTGATGTCTATTATTATTGGTGTTATTTCTGACCAGTGGTTTGTAAAGATAAACTAATAGCATAAGAGAAAGTAAAGCATTCTAAAATAAAAATTTCTAGAACAAGTAGAGCAAGTCCTGAAACATGTAACCACTAGAGATCTAGGAACAATTAGATCTGTGTTCACTTTTGACTTTCCTGTTGAATATGTCTGTGGAAGCACTTTGTTCATACAAATGTCAAAATGCATGTAAAACCACACTTGTTTATGGGGTTAGTATTGTTAATTTCCCTGAGTCCATATATGGAAGTCTCAAAAAAGAAAGATGGTTTCTAGTTTCAGTGTGCCATATGACTGTAGTTATTCTTCACAGTGTTTTTACTCAGAATTTAAATTTCAGCTCCTAATTCAGAAATAGCCCAAGTTAATTTTTTTTTTGTCTGTGCATGCAGTGTAGATGTATCAGTAATCAGTATTTAAAGTAGCTTGAACAGATGTCACTGCTTGGAAGCTTTTGGACCTTTTTTTGTGTTTGTTTGTTTGTTGAGATTTTTGAGGTTTGGTTTTTTTGTTTATTTTTTTTTACTGCAGAAACCCATCCCTGAGTAAATAAAGTTGTTTACAGGTATAGTCATGTAATGTGACTACATTGTTGAAGGATTTCATTGCATGATAAATTTTCCAGGGTAGCCTGATGGTTTACTTTGCTGTAATAGTAGGCTTTTTCTGAGACTTGTATAGAGTTTTCATGTTTAAAGAACTGTAACTGGGACAGGTGGGAATGTAAAACTTCTTTGATAGAATCTTTTGTGCTTGGACAATGGTAATCCTTGATGTGTTTGTGTAGTGAGAACTTTTATCTTGAAAATTGGCTTTGAATGCTGTATTGGTAGTGGAGCTACAAGTTCCATAGAACTGGATTGCTGGAGTTGGAAGCTTTTAGTTTGTAGGATGAGTATTCTGGTGTTTGAGTAAATGCTATGTCTTAAACAACATTTTAAGTGACTGGAAAGAAAAACTGTTAAATAAAATAAAATGTTTTAGCTGAGAATACACATACAGAAAACAAGTATTTCAAACATAAATTGAAGCTACCAGAGGCAAAAATTCCCTTGTTTTTTCTGATCTCCCCAATAATGCAATTTTAGAAGTTTATTTGTTAGTTTCCTATCGCTCAAAAATCTATTTCCTTTCACATACATACTCCTTTCCCCTGTACCTGCTGCACATCTTAGGAAATTGTCTTTACTATAAATTGATCATAACTGATCAACACAATCTGAAATCAAGTAACAAACCAGTTAATAATACTGTAACAGATCTGTGTGCTGCCATTCCTAGGGTATATGCAAAGAAGAAGATGGTTGTGAGCTTAAGTATAAGCTTTTGACTTTTCTGGAGAGAGTGACCTTTTACAAGTTAGGTGCTTGGTTTGAATGCCAGGTGTCCTTTATAGGACACCTATATAATCTGAGAATGGGATTAAAAATATCTGGTGTGCTGTTGTAATGGAACTTGTGTGGCATTGCTTAATGAGCAGAAGAACAATAAGCAACCACCCAATGAGCTGAAATGTGTGTTCATCTTCAAATGTGTAACACTGTGCTGCACAACAAATAGCAATGTGGCTAAATGTGCCAATTTTAACTTTCATTTCAAACTAAATGAGATCGTTCAGTTATATACAGTTGCCTTGAGTGCAATGCACTTAAAAAGAGCTTTAATGACTATTGAATAGAGAAATGCCTAATGCATTATTTAAAAGTCAATAATTTTATTTTTTAGAGTGAATTGGAAAAGGAATACATTACCTACAAAAAAGGCTACCAGACAGCTACTATGTCCAAATGATGTAACACTGAGCACTATAAGCAGATTTTTAAAAATTAATTTTTAGAAGGATCAGCGAATTTTATGTATTTTTTCCCATCGCTTCCTTATCCTACTGTGCACATTTAAGTGTATAATCTCCTCACCTGAATAATTGAGAGTTCCTGTAGGTTTTGATTTAGCAAATTATCTTTGCTCTTTTTCCCTTTTTACAGTAAGTTGATGTTTCTTCTCCAACTTTTCAGGCACAGGTACCTTTGGACGTGTTCATCTGGTGAAGGAAAAAATGGCCAAGCGTTACTTTGCACTGAAAGTAATGAGCATTCCCGATGTCATTCGACTGAAGCAAGAGCAGCATGTGCACAATGAAAAGTCTGTCTTGAAAGAAGTCAACCACCCCTTTTTGATCAGATTGTAAGTTGTAGAATTTTTTTAATTCATTTCATTCATAGAGAAAGTGCAGTTGAAGTACTTCAGAGTCTCATTGCAGGTTTTTATGTACTTAGCCAACACCAAGCATTTAATTTCTCTTATGTAATCTAGATTAAAATAGACTTTGGAATGCAGTACATATTTTAAAAGAATCAAGAATTTAAAATCAAGAGGTATAATTTAAACATTCAAACAATAATTTATTATAAGGTGTTTTCTCTCATTTTCACACTGCAGAGGAGACATTTTCTGAAGTAAGGGGAAAATGTTAATGAAGAATTGTTAGGATTGGTTCATCAAAATGACTTCTAGAACGATTCTTGATGTTAGAATGGTGATGAAAGTATTTCTACGTGTATGTGCTGTAGATATTAGTAAATGGCTAAAGATATTCCTAAACTTAAATATCTAGTTTTTGAAAACTTAAGTGAGCTATACTTTTGCAAACTTTATTTTTAGATAGTTTAAGTAACTGCAGCACTTCTTGGACTTTGGTATTCCTGTATTTGAGGTTGTTAAGTGATGGAACCTACTGAGAAGCATGATTTAAACACTTTTCATAAAGAATACTTTTTTAAGTGGAATTGAGATAACTCTAATGATTCCAATGGTCCCATTGTTAAAGAGAGAAGGTATCATACTTTTCTGTGCACAGCACCACAGTGCTTCTTGTGTATCTGAGTCCATGTCTGTTAATGGGATAACTAAACCACTGGTAATTGCAGGTTAATTTCCATTTATATTTTCTCATGCATGGATACAGGGCTGGCTATTAACCAAGATTTGTTTCCATTTACCTGCCTTAATCAGTTTGACATAAAATTAGACAAAATTAGCCTTAGTTAATCTAGCTGCAGGGAATGCAGCTTCTTTGCAGGGTTATGCAAGTATCAGAGGGAAAAGAAGAAGGGAACAGCATGGTAAGAAGCATTCAGAAGGTGGAATGAGCCCTGCAAGAGGCGGCTTTTTCCCTGGTGTGGTGTTGGCTTTTTCCAGCATTGTGATGCTATTAATTTCCAGCTAGTGTTCAGAAATCCTGTGTGTGGCATAGTATCAGTAAGGCAAGTTCTAGAGTATGTAGAGGTTGAGATCCATGGAAGAAAGCAAAATGGAGAGGCTGAGTACATCTAATTAGACTGGCTGAAATATGGATGGAACAAGGGAACAGATTTTTATATGTATATCTATGTACATTTGTGAATTCTAAAGGAAAACCCTACAAAACCAACAAGCAAACTCCCAGACAAACCCCATCTCAGTGGGTCTGTGTTGGGAGCAGCAGGAATAGAGAAACTTGGGTGAGATGTCAGAGACAGGGATGTGAGGATTTGTGTTCATACAGAAGTGATCAAAAATCTGAACAGGTAAGTTTTCCTGGATTTCATTCACACCTTATTTACAAAATACCGGATTTTTCAGGTTGCCAAAGGACACAATTCAAGTAGTTCACTTTGTATGCAATGCAAACATTCTTCATGTCTTCTAGAGCTCTGCCTTTTCTGTTGAAATGTCCAATGAGATGTTGCATCAGCTCTGCTCATGTAATTGTCCCTGTGATGCCTTTTTCCTTTGGCAGAGGAGAGTCCAAGCAACGTAGGTGAAGTGAGGTAGTTAAAATTTACATCACAACAATATTTATGTTGTGGATGATTATCACTAGACTGTATGAAAATTAACTCTTTCTGCAGCTTTTTGTGTGACTAAAAGGTTTTTTCAGCCACCTCCTGCCCGATATATGTTTGGGATTTTTTTTCTGTTAATTGTTTTACTGTGTTTAACAAAAATGGGGAAACAATTATATATAGTTCAGCTTTAGGCTTTTAAAGTGTGTTATCTACATGGTCCAATTTTTATGTTTTCAGTTAGCTTCAGCATCTTAAACACTGATAGTATTCTCCTCTGGTTGCAAAACAGGGAATAGGTGTCAGTGCAGCATAATATTTCAGGATTTTATGATGGAAAATTATAAAGTAATGCTGCACATAATCAATTTCTGGTGTTCAGAAATTCCATATATCTTCCTATATGTAAAGTGTTCTATTTTTTTTTCCTTTTCCCATTACTTCTGAGAAATACCTATTCTAAATATAGGGAGGTACAGTTTTTCTGTAGACACTGGAGTTATTCATCTACATATTTTTTTTTTAAATTTTTTTCTAAACACTTCTTAGGTGCTTTTGCAGCAACTGATCACTGGAGATTCCTAGGCAATCTTTACTGAAGTGTTTGAGGAATGTGTCATACTCACTATGATGCAACTCTTCATAGTGAGATGTAATGTTGACATGTTTTTGAAGAGAACAAGAATTAATAAAAATCAGTTTCTTGCAGTCATATAAGCTAAAACAGGTTGTTTGTCTGTAGGAGTTCACAATGGCATCTAAATTTTATGTAGTAAAGCTGAATTGTAGAGTTAATGACACCACACATGTTGCTCTAATCACAGCTTCTGTGATTTTTTTTTTCCTCTTCTTTTTGTATTAAATTACCGTTTAAAACAATCTGAATTGCAAGTACTGAAGTTCTTCATTTTGCTATCTACATAGTATACCAAATAATTTACCCATTTTTCTGTGTATAGACAAACCTTTAAGAGACAATTTTTGAGCAAATTCATTCCAGTAAAAACGCTGTGCTTAGTGATGTAGATGTTCCATTTTCCACCCCTGTATTGTCAGATTTTGTTCTTCTTTAAATATGTGGTTTACTTTGTTTCACCCACTCCTGCTCTTCACTGTTTATTGTAGGTACAGCTTTGCCTAATTACCTAAAATACATTTTCAGAGTGGTTCTGCGTAGTCAATACAGCTACTGGGAACATCATCAATAGCCAATTAATGATATTGATGACTTACAGGGA
This sequence comes from Notiomystis cincta, assembly GCA_013398075.1. Taxonomy (NCBI): domain Eukaryota; kingdom Metazoa; phylum Chordata; class Aves; order Passeriformes; family Notiomystidae; genus Notiomystis; species Notiomystis cincta. Next base: position 45,537 of record VZRX01021196.1, on the reverse strand, counting down.
AGAAGTTCCATAAAAGCAGAAGTCAAGCATGAGCTCTGCTTTCTCCATCACTGAGGGAATGGAAGAGCTGTAGATGATGTCTGTTAGTCTCTCTTATTTCCTTGGTTTCCTCAGTGCCAGTATGAAAAATAAAATCATCCTGGGCAAAAGTCATTCATGTATTAGGGAGCTCAGTTTGCTCTGCTTATCTTTCCCGACACTGTGCCCTGACTTAAGCACCAAGTACTTGTGATACTGCAGAGACACTGACTAGAGGCTAAAGTAGCTTCTGTTCTTGTATCACTGTATCAATAAAGTACTTAAGGATACAGTGTTCTTTATCTTTTATTATGGAATTAGGGATTGTTCTTTGTTTTAGATGGTAGTGTTCTTGAAGATGTTACCAGATACTTATTTTCTTAACTCTTGAGCTACATTTAGGGGTGTTGTATTGAGTTGTTTAATGCAAATAGAAAGAAAAATAGCATAATTTGGGGGAATGTGGAAGAGAGGATTCCTGTATTCTGTAATAAAGCATTTTAAAGCCACATATAGTAATTTTCTTTCTTCTTTACCTGTTCTTTATGTTACTCTGACTATCACAAAAATAGCTATTAAATTAAAGGTGTCACCCTGAGGATTGGAAGGTACCTATCCTTAGATTAACTCTGAGATGCAGAAATTAATCATGTTTTGCTGTCATTTTTGCTTTTCTATTGCTTTTGTGAAAAATGCCGTAGAAGAGCAAGTTTTCTCGTCTGATGCTTTAGTTGGGATTGTGAATCTCTGGGAAAGAAGGCATAAGAGAGGAAAAGAACAACTCTTTGATGTCTGGTTTTGAACATATTGTTATAAAAATCTTCATAAAAGCAGATTCTGCCTACCTCCATCACTTTGGATAGTATAAAATGTAAAGTGTGTAAAAAATGTCTGGTCTTTATATCACGTCAGTTTGGTGCTTAGAAGCACATTTGTATGATGAAACAATCTATCAATTTTTTTTTTCTTGGCATGTGCTGTACTTATCCTCAGCTGTCTGATTTACATTGCAGGTTAAGGCAGCTACTTGAACGTCTTACGTAATCCTGTTGGATTTTTGGGGGTTCAATATTTGCAGACAAGGAATCAGAAATTATTTCTGTACATGGTTGGGGCAGCAGAGGCCATTTTACAGACATTTCCTTGTAAAGGAAATGAGAGAGAGAATTTCTTTATTCAGTAAAACAATACTTTTGTTACAGATTTTGGACCAACCACGATGAACGTTTTTTATATATGTTAATGGAATATGTGCCAGGAGGAGAACTTTTTAGTTACCTGCGCAACATGGGGCGCTTCAACAACAGCACGGGACTGTTTTACTCGACGGAAATTATTTGTGCAATAGAATACCTGCACTCCAAAGAAATAGTTTACAGAGACTTAAAACCTGAAAATATATTACTAGACAAAGAAGGACATATCAAGCTTACTGACTTTGGATTTGCAAAAAAATTGGTGGACAGGTAAGTGGGGTTTTGTTACGGTAATTATATTTTGCATGCTAAACAGTTAGGAAAAAAAAGTTTGATTTCAGGTACTCAGCATTTCATTTAACACTCCATGTGGCTCACACATGTCAAATCCCTTAATATGAATGAAATTATTGTCTTAAAATGGCTCTATGGAAAGCAGTATTACCCCTTAGGTATAACCAGGAGCAATATCACACATAAGTAACCACAGAAAAATATTTTTATATAGCTGGTTTTGTATATATAAGTTTTCAGCAGTCGTGTTGTAAAAAGGGAGTTCAGTGAAGTAATATGAGCAAATGCTAAGATATGTAAGTTAATCCTCCATACATACTGAATTGCTGTATGTTTCATAACTCATGTTTCTTTCTAGTTTCCTGTTAGAGATTTTTGAAGTGTGGGAATAACATTTTAAAACTGGCCACGGTATTTTCACTAGCCTGTGGCTAAAAGGAAACTGCAAAAATCTAGACAGCAACCATAAGGCCAGCTTCAGCAGAACGGATTTATTTAAATAGAGCTTTATATTACTGTCAGCTTTAATTACATATGTAAACTTTTTGATGATACAGAGGCTCCCCTCAAGTGGTTTCTTTGTTTTCTCTGTTTGGACTACTCCTCTAGGACCATAATACATGTTTTTAAGAGTAAGCAGGAGCATTGGGATCCAAGAAAAGGGAGGTAAAAATCAGCCTGTTGTATCAGGAAATTGGTGTGACAAGGTTTGGTGTTATGGCTTTGAGTCATCTCTTGAGGGAGACCGTATTGATTGTTCTGATTGAGGCAGCACAGCGGTGAGTTAGTTGTTACATAGGTGCTCATCCTCTTCGGTCATCAACCTGTTTCATGCTGCATTTGCAGAGTTCTACAAGGTCAATTTGAAAGGAAAGTGGATCTCAGGAAGCCACTTAATGGATCCCTTATGAAGTAAAAGTCAGATGAGACAAATCAAATCACAAAATACAATCAAAAGGCTCTATTCACCTTAAAGGTCTGAAAATCTGTTTTAAAACCTTAGAATTTTATTATGAACACATTTGAATTCAGTTTGGGGAGGCAAAAAAACCTTCAAATGCTGGCCTTTTATTTTAATACTTTGTTTTTAAATCAGAATAACTATTTGCAGGAAGAGGTAACATACTTCCATGTAAGAAAGTAATACAAGCACTTTGTAAGACATTTTCATACAAATTCTTATGACTTGCTCTTTACATGTAAATACTGCCACTTAGTGGTAATTCTTAGTGTTTCTGTGGGTTTAAGGCACAAGATAAGTAACCCTCCATTAAATAAGGTGATAGTTCACATCAGAGTATATTTTTCATCCTGGAAGATGACTCTCTAAGAGTAAATTTGTTCAAATATATTGTAGAATATCAAACTAAGTTCTCACTACTGGTTTTAATTGGGTTTGTGTTTCCCATATTGCTTGGGAGGCAGTGAAGTTGATCGGTCTGTATTGACATTAATCATAGAAGATAATAATAGTTTTATATTCATAGCTGATTTACCTTCAAATGTACAACAGGTAACATAAATGCAGAACATAAAATTGGAATGAGCAAGGACATTATCAGTTCAAGCACAGATGCAAATCTGGTCTAGTTTTTTGTGTTACTGGGTTTTTTTGGAACTACATAGTATTCTCCACACTAGCTAAAGTCATCTTCACAACCTTGGTTTTGTCACTGTAAAAATACAGTTATCAGCCCTTTATCCACTAGTGCACTTCAGTAGGTGCTTTTGTTTATGGCATAGCCTATTTGATAGAAATTATAATAGATATTTTGTCATTTTTATGCATGGCAAATATCTGTACACATGACTCTTATGTGTATGGATGTCAGTGAGTGTATAATGTGTGCATATGTACAGCAGACACGAATGGCAAAAAGAAGACATGAAGTATTTATGTTTTTCAAACATTGTGAAGTAACCTGCTCTCAGGATCAGCAAAGACATTCCTAGAAAAAAGACATAATGCATAAATCAAAAGGTGGTCTGCAGAAGACTTCAGATACAATCACACATTCCAGATACATAATACTTCACATGAATGATTCGTAGCTGCCTAATCAGGGTTTTTCTGTACACATTTTCCTTTCTTCCCATTACCATGTGTGAATGGAAGAAGTAGTCACCATGTCCCTCCACAGTTAAGCTGCTCTTCAGAAAGAGTGTTTGGCTCATAGCTCATGTTCCCACAGTGGAAAGCAGCCTGCACCTGTACCTTCTTTAGTACAGTTTCTGAAGAGTTAGACTCTTAATATTTTCTTTTTAGAGAGACAAAAGGGAGGAGGTTTTCTTTGCTCCTTCTTTTCCTTGTTGGTATGTCCTTCTGTTAATCCTTGTTCCTCCCTTTTCACTCATAGTGTACGTTTAAAAATTCTAAATTTTTCTCCAAAACAGTGTGTCTTTGCCTCAGCTGCTGTTTATTTCTTCTCTTTTCCACCTTGATGTTGCTTAACTGAAGACTTAATAACCTTTTCAGTTTCTTGTAAGTACGTTCATATAAAATAGATGTGCCACTACTTTTGAAAAAGGGCAATGTCAAGGAGAAAGTTGGGGAGGGGGTTTCTGTAAATTACTGTGACCTGAAGTCAGTAAAAAGGATTTCCTTTGAACTTTACAGCTGTTACCTTTGTACAGCTTTCTCTTTCTGAAAAGCAGATACCACTTTTTGGATATAGTATTTTTATTGAATTTTTTTTCTGATCTGATTTCCTTTTTTAGTGTGGTTTTTGGTTGGGATTTTTTGTTTTGCTTTCGGTATTTGGGGATTTGGGGATTTTTTGGGAGGTTAGAGTTTAATTCCGATGTTCTTTCAGAGAAGCACAAAACTAATCTGCATGGAATTTTATAGGGTTTTTATGGAGAGATTTAACTCAAAGTTACAAAAGTTTTAGGTAAAATTAAAGACTTGAGTAATTTTTTTTCCCTAGAATGTTATTCACTGTTAATTTTAGTTTATCCAGTTTGCATTCCTCAAAAAGAAATTTACCTGTGAGTCTTTCTAGAAACTTGAGAAGTGGTTAATCTTAAACATATTGGGGATAGTTGTGCACTGTTGCTTAAGCTGGATGTGCCTCATGACTGTTCTGCACAGTGGACTAAGAGAAAAAGACTAAATAAGGCACAGTAAGTCTAGTTCACAGCGTGTATCGTTTGTCACTGTAGAAGCAAGCAAGAGTGTCTTGCAGAAACAAACTTTTGTCAGCTGGATACAAAGCAATCTTTGCTAAATATAATTACAGAGAAACTGCCAGAATATCAAAACAAACATTTTTAATCTGGCTCAAAGGCAAAAAGCTTTTCAGGTGATGGATACTGAATGGTGTAGAATGCTAAAACACATTGACCATCAAGACTGAACTTCTTCACACAGTACTTTTCAAAAGTTTCACAAAATTATATTGTAACTTACCATTGTATCCAGAGTAGATTCTTTATTTCATGTTTTAAAATTTCATGTTTGGCCTTGTCAATTATCACTTACCTGTATTTCAGCTTTTATCTTGAAAATTCGGGACAGTGAATATTCTGTAGCAGTTTGAAGGGAACAATCTACTCTTGTTTTTTTGCATTTAATTTATCTTTTAAAAAGTTATCTGGAATTTCAGATAAATATGCAATAGTCATAAAATAGTAATGATAAAAGCATAATTTAAAAATATTATCTTTTTGTAGCATGTACTTGATGTGTTTTCCAAAATACTAAATCGTTTATTTTATGATCAGCAAAAGAGGAAACACAAGTCATGATCTTACAGCACAAATTCATATCTTAAAAAAGAACAAGAGCTTCTTCCAAGTTTTTGTGTAGTTAGTAAACATAAATTTCTTGATTGTAATTGAGGAAGTAGTTAACCTGGTGGTAATAAATTTTATTACCTAGTGCAGCTATGAGACTTCAAGTTACATTGGCCTTAATTCACAGTTTTCCACTTGCTTGAATAAAAACACAGTGCAACTGTCAGCTGCCTCATTTGTGTAGCTGGATAAATCAGTGTGATTCAGTCACACGATGGATACAGCTTTTTTAATTTGGGCAAGGGAGAAATACTTCATTTTAAAAGATGACAGCTTTGCTGTTATTCTTAATTCCATAGTCCATTCCAGCTGCTAGATGGCAGTAGTGTAAAGCAGCACTGTATGTAAGAATTCAGTATGCTTGATTTGGAAAATAAGAGTTCATATTTTTTAGATACCTTCATGATAAAAATTAAAGATGTTTTCTTTACACTTATGAATGTAGTTTCAAGAACCTTGAAGCACATTGGATGTTAAGTGTGCCTAACGTTTCTGACAGTTTAGCTGGAGTAATTTGGCATTCACCATAGTAAACTGAAATAAAAGAAATTCAAGTCATACTTCTTCATTTAAAGCCTTAACTGACTGTACAGTTCCCCTTCTTTTATTGTAACTGTTTTGATGAATCAAGGCTAAAGTTTAAAAATAAAAACGAACCAACCAAAAAAATAAATCCCAAAAGCTCCCTTTTAAATATTTCAAAGAATTATAAAATATGCTGAGTTGGAAGTGACCTATCAGAATCACTGAATCCAACTCCTGGCCTGGCATGGGACACCCCCAGGAGTCACACTTTTGTGCTTTGAAACTTTCTCAGGCTGGTGCTGTGATCACTTCCTTGGGGAGCTTGTTGTTCTCGACCACCCTCTGGATGAAAAACCTTTTCCTGATATCTAGCCTAAACCTCCTCTGAGTCAGCTTCATGCTATTTCTTTGAGTCCTGTCACTGTCACAAGAGTGAAGAGATCAGTACGTGCCCCTGTGCTTCCTCTTGTGAGAATGCTGAAGACCACAATGAGGTCTCCCTCAGTCTCCTCAAGACTGAACAGACCAAGTGACCTCAGCCACTCCTCATTACAGCTTCCCCTCCAGGCCCTTCACTGTCTTTGTTGCCCTCCTGGGGACTCTCCAGTAGCTTAATGTCTTTTTTACATCGTGGTCCCCAAAACTGCACATGAGACTCAAGGTGAGGCTGTGTCAGCACAGAGTAGGGTGGAACAATCACCTTCCCTGCATTCTCAGAAAAGAAGGAGTTGAAGTTGTATTACTTCTAAAGGTGATTACTATTCATATTAATGCATTTGTTCAGGAGTGTGTTACCAGTTTGATTGGAGAAAATTCTTCCTCTCACAAATACTCAGAGGTTTTTTTGGTGTAAGTTAGAAATCATGTGGTGACCATTTGTGACTACATTCCTTGTCATGTTTTACTAGAACTCCTTTTAAAATGTGATACACTTTTCTTTCTTATTCTGTGCTGTGATTTCTGCTTCTCTTGAATTGATGAGCACGTTCTCCAAGTTTGCTGTTGGGAAAGGGTAATTTATTCAAAATGAGAGCACATTTTTTTCTCAAGTGTACATTTAAATATAAATCAACAGAGTGAAGCCAGGCAAATTCTACATGAGCATTTTTACAAAGAAAAGTTCACATTTTTGGAAAAAATTATTTCAGAATATTTGTGTTTTCAAATGTAACTTGGTCTTGGTAAACATAACTGCTTAGCTTCAGTTTGATTTATGTCTTTATAGAATTTGAACTTCAATTAATTAGCAATATAACTGATCTTACTATAGAAAGTTGTGACTAAAAATGACTTTAAATATATCAAAGTATTGCCTACTTATCTCACATTTGCTTAACCTTGTAAATATTTTAAATAACTAAAAGTACAAAATATTTCCCTTTTAATGGCTGTTGTGAAAGTGATGACAGGTTAGATTTCAATACTGTTTGAAAAAGAGTTTGCAGCTTACAGAGTGAAATACACTGTTAGCAATGTATAGTCTGATGGGTAGAGGATCACACCACCACCCGGGAATCTCAGTGCACAGGTATTTTCTGCAGACAGGAAGTTTCTTAATTTGCATATATCTCTGTTCTAGGAGAATTTGAGAAGATCATCAAAGCAGTCTGTTTACATCTTGTAGAGGCCTTTCTTACTTCTCTGTTTCTTTATATACTAAATACATGGGTATATGTTGGGTACTTCTTATGTGTGTATTTGGTGTTTCCTATTACTGTTATTTCAGTTTCACTTTGATATGCTTTTGTTGTTTGTGGTTTTTTTTTTTTCCTTCTTTTACAACCAGAACGTGGACTCTCTGTGGCACTCCTGAGTACCTTGCACCAGAAGTTATACAAAGTAAAGGACATGGAAGAGCTGTGGATTGGTGGGCCCTAGGAATTCTTATATTTGAGATGTTGTCAGGGTAAGTGATAATGACTATATCACACCAATATTATGTATTACAGAATTATTTGCTAGTTCTGTTTGCAATATTTGGATTAACACATTTGGGCTAAATTTATTATTGATATACCAGTTTAATTTCTGCCTTTGGAGAAAGGAATTGGGAAGCTGTACAAAAGAACATATTGTTATGGGAATGTTGTTGGGTTTGTTTGCTGTTTTGGGGTTTTCTGTTTGGTTTGGGTTTTTTTGTTTGTTTTTTAAGACTTTTTTAACAGTTTCTCTCTTCCTTATGTGTTTTGGAAATTCAGATTTTGATGAAGTGTAGATTTTTATTCACAAGATCCTTTATATTTAAAAGGTAAAGAACAGGACTGCTTCTTTCCAGCACAAGGAAATCCTAGTTGCAGTGGGAGCACTAGTCTGTAAAAATGCATAGTGGCAAGTGGGAAGATTTTTATTAATAGTTCGTATTACAACTGAGCGCTGGTTTTCTTCAAACCAGAGGAAAAAGAATAGGGAAAAGCTTTATAAGTCTGTTTGAAATCAGTTTGCTCAAATGCTACTTTTGGTGTTTTGGAATTTGTTTGATAAGCAATGTTTTCAGAAAATACAAATTCAAACTGAAGAAACAGTTGCTGGCATTAGTATAAATAACCGTTCATGACTTGTTAGTATTAGTTAGATAAAAGTAATTGTCTCAGTTTGCTCTGATTTCAAAAAATAAATACTGTAAAATAAATAACTGATTTAGGTAGAATGTGAAATTGTGCTAATGTGCTAAACAAGGCATCTGCATATTTTTCCTTTTACTTTTTTTTGTCTTAGCTGTGTTGTTTGAAAGTACTTGAAAAAAAGATTGGGATTTTTGAAAGCAATTTGGCTTTGCCATGGTGGGTGCTTTAGGACAAATGCAGATGAAAGCAAGGCTTTCATAGCTTCTGAAGAAACATCATATACTTCATCAGTTTTATTTCATAGTTCTTAGAGCTTCTGCCTGGTACCTGGCTCAGTGTGCTCTACGAATTCTTCGTCCCCAGGTGTGTCAGGTGTCCCCTGTGGCCTTTCCTTATACCTCTGCAGCCTTGTAGAAGGATGAGAACAAAGAGTCCTTGCTTGGATTTATTTGTCCTTCTCTCTGTGCATTACTGTCATTTCAAAGTGACTTTGGTGACTCTTCCAGTGTTTGGACAAGCTCATAAGTTTGCCTGAGCAAGTTGTTCTCCTGATGGATGGGTAATCACTTCAGAGCTCTAATCCATTGCATGTACTGCTGTCCACATGTGTACTGAAGTCCACCCAATAGCAACACGACTTTATTTCCACTGCTTGCTTTCTCAGTGTCTTGAAGGCTTGCATATATACATTGGCTTTGAATCTCAAGGCATTTTGTGGACAGAAAAGCAATAAAAATTTATAATTGTTGCTGCCTGACCCAAGCAGGCTTGGCTGACTGGTCTAATACAAAGTTGTTACTTATGTAGGCTGATCTGTACAGAGACCAGCCTTCACCTTTCTTCCATCACTCCCTGTCAGGTGAGCAGCTGAATCTGGTCAAGAGTCCTTCTCAGAGAGATGAAAGGAAGAAGAGATTCCCAGCAGGCTTGTTGCCACTAATCTTAGTCCTAGACAGCAGGAAGACTGTAGATGAAAGTGTCTGGTGCTGTAATATGAGCACAGGTGCTGCAGTTACTCAGCTGTGATTTACCTTCCTGCCACGGGTTTCAGTGGGACCACTCTGTGTTAGATCTGTGTGGTCTCAGTGTAGGTGGATATTGGGCCTTCTTTATTTGCATGCCTTACAGAGATGTTGATAGGATTCTCTCTACTAGACCACTAATAGCAGCATGGTTTACAAAGTTAACATACTGACTACAGGTGGTAATCAGGCAAGATACTTGGAGTCACTGAGACCTCCAGACTGCAGGGTACTGAAGTATGACTGCTATATATTCTGCTGAAATATGACTGGTATATATTGTTCCTAAAAAAAGAGAGCAGCTGCCGTTGTTTCTATGTAGGATCTTCTGCGTCATGACACTGTCTGGCTCAAGGGATGAGACCTGGATTTCAGGGTGGGGGGATGGGAGGGAGGTGGCTTAATATGAACACTTTAGCTTTTAGAGACTTTTAACCAATAGAGACAGATTACACTTTCCTAAAAGGCAAGTGAGGTTTTATATAGGCTGATTGACAGAGCATCTGTCTGCTGTGTGTAATTTTCTAAGGTTTTTTACTACAGTACTTGTATAGGCATGCTCTTCATAATGATTTAATGCTGCTTTGGATAGGGACTCCATCCAACACTAAAAAATAAAACACAGCACCATTCAGTCATTCTGCAGAGCTGGGATAAAGACTCCACACAAGCTTGTTTGTTTAGGGTGTTTGTGTTTGGAGGTTCGTGGGGGGTTTTTTTGTGGGGGGGTGTTTCCTTTGTTCTTTTTTTAAGATGAGGGTATAGATATAAACTGCTTTCTTAGGATTTTTTTTGGGGGGAGAGGATTAAAGGAGGGCAGGGATTATGGCTTGTATGTGTTTCCTTTAGAAAGGAAGGTTGTCACAATGAGTGTATGCTTTTAGCATTTTATCAGCTTTTTGTTGTTCTTGGAAATAGTGTTTTGAAGCACTTTTCCTTTCCAATTCAAGACATGGCTAGATATTTACTATCAAGGATTTTATTACAGAAACAGTCCTAGTAAATTGACACAGTCCATCAAAATTTAAAGAACATTTAGGAAATCTGAAAATATTTCGAAGGTGAACAAAATCTAACTTCAAGACTACGTTATTGTCTGGAAGTAAATTAGGGTAAGACATTTGATAGTTGTTTCCTGAAGTTAGTCTCTCTGAAGCCCAAAAGCAATTGAAAAGAATTGGTAGGTGCATGTGTGTAAGGAAATGACCTCTCTTAAAACAAACAAACAAACCCACCCCTTCCTGTTCTACAGTGTCTTATTTCCCTCACTTAATCTCTGGAGGCTCGTGGAATTCTTGTTCTGCACAAACTAGGTTTAAGGAAAGGTCCTGTTTAGGATTAACATAGTAAGATACAGAAAGGGGATGAAACAGGGAGAAGCAAGGTTGAGAAGAAATCTTAACAGATGAATAACACCAGGTTCATAGTGTTAGTCTAAACAAGCTAAACAAAATGTCAATACAAGAGTTGGAACATCTGTTTATTTTGAGTAAATGAGTTCTGTTAAAATTTGATACAGAGAAAAATATACTTTTTATTTAACATTAGATATGTTAGGTCGTAATTGTACTGTTATCAGATTTGCAGCTAATATGAATTTTGTATATTAATGTGGACTTTGTGTTTTTTGTTTTTGCTTTGGTGATTATATGTGATATGTTGGTCTGCCATTTTAGGTAGGTTAATGGTTCCTGTCTGCAGTTCGATATTCTCAGACCTGTGTTTTCCCTTGAGGTTTTACAACTTCTGTTCTTCAGACTGTCTTTGAAACTTATGTCCATGCCATTGTTCTGGTTCAGTTAGCAGGAGGAATGGTTTGCAGCTGTTCTCTCATTTACAGAGATGATATTTTTTGTAGCTTCTTTTCAGTTGGTGAAAAGGCAGCTGTTTGTATTTGTGTTGTGGTGTGAAGAGAGTCTGAAACTCAAGGGGATTTTTGTTGATTTATTACATAGCTTCCAGCACAATACTTGGGTTGTTTTGTCTAAAATCTGTGCTGTGTTGAAGGTTGACATTTACAAAAAGCCTCAAAATCAAGTTATTTGGTTTATCCATAAGAAAACTCTGCAATCTTTCAAAGCTGTTCTCATTTTGCATAGAGTTCAAATGCACTTTAAGCAGAATTGCCATAAAATTACTGTATAGCTAAGTGTGATTTAAATTTTTTCGAGAATTATTATGCAGACATGATAATTTCGGATTTTCAAAGTGAGAAAGCAAAGAACAATGTAAATATGTAAATATGAAAGAAATTCTATGTACTCTTATTCTTCTTGATTTCACAGCTCACTGATGTACATTAATCTGCTTACTGCATCTGGCAGCTTCGTGATACATAGTTACGAAATATAATTCTGATTGCTTTATGCATTTATAAATTTACAGATTTTTTTATAAAGACTTATAGATTCTAATAGGTAATAACAAATAGAAAATTGTATTTGTCAACTTGCTGTGGAAAATGTGAAGGATATTAATATTGCTTGACTAAAAAAGAGACTTTCTATAATAGTCTTTCTTGTGTGGGAAAAACTTGTGCGTGTTAAATACTTACCATGTTTTCCTTGTTCTTTAGTGTTAAAGCAGGAATTTTTAATAGCACAAGTATTATTCCTGAGATTCTTCCACTTTTGAACTAGTTGGGAAGTAGTTTTTCATACAGAAAGTAGTCTGGCTTTCTGAACACCAACAAGAAATGCCCTTCAGTCTTTCCCTAACCCGTTAGTTTATTCATGCTTTTCAGTGCTTTGAATTACTACACTGTTTTACCATAAGCCTACAGACACCTTTACTTAATTATTCTGATGGATTTTGATTTTTTCCATGGCCAGATTTTACAATATTTCAAAGGGAATGCTAATCTACTTGATCATCAGCTGAATAGTGAAGAAATTAATACTTCTGAAAACATAATGGAAATAACGTTTAGTACTTGTTGAGGAATAAACTAGTTTGAGAACCACAAAATTAAAAAAGAGCCTAAAATGTAGAAATGTTGTTTTCATCCTTGTTTTTCAGCTACCAGTGATTTCCAAAGCCACAAGCAGTGTATTTTTGTGTGTATCCACATAGTTAAGTTCTCTGAGAAAGTAATTATAAGATGTTAGAGAAATGAGAAAATATTTTAATTAAACTGTAATAGTGTTTGGATGTTATTTATCCGGTCAACACAAAACCTGCGGGTTTTTTAATTCCGTAGGGATTTTCAGGCAGAAGCATAGTAAGAGGGTTGCTTAGGTCATGTTAGGGAGGGCAAAGCAGCACTGAGAATCTTGAATTGGTTACTCCACTCCCTTAGAAGATTCCCTGGGGTAACTTTTAAGAACACGACTGACACTCAGAGAGCTGCTGGCACAGGGGCTCAGCTGCCTGTACTGGCTGCACTGATGCACCGTACCCTGCGCCTCTTGCAGCAGGCGGGGATGTACTGTACTAGAAAAGGGAGCACAGCAGAAAACTCTCAGTTCTTACTGTAGCTCTTCAGCAAGAAGTAGTCTCTCTGTTAGCTCTTAACTTCATGAAGAACTTCGTAGAAAATATAAAAGTAGAATTTTAATTACATGTTAATTTTCTGTTCATCACGGGTAGGATTATGAAATGAAAACTTCATCTGTTCCACACAGAAAGGCAGCTGCACTTGGAGAGTTGGGAGCAGTCTCTCTGTTTCAAAAACCTTATCAAGCAAAACATATACTTGAATTCAAGAAGTACAACAAATAACTGAACTGGTTAATGTATTCATGTGAAGGTCCTTTAACACTTTAGACAGAAACTGTGTAAATAAGGGTGTACCTGCAGTTACAGGACAAGATCAGATATGGTAATGCACTTTTGGAGAGTATATCCCTGGGTTTTAGAGATAAAGGCAAAGCATTTTTTTTATTTTTAACAATGAAAATTTGTTTCATAATTATATTTTTATTTCAGTTATGTCACATTTTTATATTTTTTTCTATTCTATTGTTATATTTAAATTTTAATTCTGCATTCAATGTGTTGCATACAAAAATGTGTTGTTTTACAATGGCAGCCTTAAATTATTCTTCAAAATAGTACTTGATTGGTGGTGTCCTACCAAAAGGAATGATATAATCAATTATTTCTGAGGGGAGTTGGTATAACATAATACTGCTTATAAGATTTTTAGAACTTCTTTTTCTAACATCTAAAAATTTTCTGTATTAAAATAGGTTTCCTCCTTTCTTTGATGACAATCCATTTGGAATATATCAGAAGATTCTTGCTGGCAAAATAGATTTCCCGAGGCATTTGGATTTATATGTGAAGTAAGTCCATGACTCCCAACACTGTCTCTTCTATTCTAAACACCTCCTGAGCACTGTTTTTAAAAAATCTTTTTAGAAGACTTGATTTCAGATTCTGATTTTCTGAAACATCATGTTGGAAAATATTTTGTATTACATTTACACTTTCAGTCCAAATAAACTTGTGTATTGGTAGACTTCAAGGTGGTGGTACAGTTGTAAGATAGTATCTGATTCTCTTTTCTTTGTATTAAGGGATATTAAATGCTTTTCCACCTTTTGCAAGCCCCTATGGCTTGTACTCTAAGAAGGTCAAGAGGAGAAATACGAGGAGAGAATCTGAGTAAAAATTAGTAGAGTAGGAAGAGGACACTAAACTGTTTCTAACTATAGATACATACCATTTAAATCACTCTCAGCATAATTACTTGAGAGAACTCTGATACTTCTAGTGTAAAATCAATTTATATTTATGATAGCAGGGGCCCAGTTCAATATGTGGTATTACATAAACATTTAATATGGGTTTAATTCTCAGTGTTTAGCAATTGTTAAAGGTATAATGCAGATGAAATAAGTTTTTTTTTCCTTATTTAAAGATTACATAACTGAAATAATTTTTAGTAAACATTGAAACAGCGGAAATGCAATTATAAACATGAAGTTTCTCCTAAGAACCAGAGATAATTGAGTGAATGAGGGAGGGAGTGAAGTCAGGAAGTTATTCCCTTGTTAATCATCCATGATGTTTTGATGGGGACCTTAGAGAGGCACTTGCTTATTATCACTACTGAGTAAACAGATAAAAGCAAAGCTAACCATTTGAGAAAGTTTGGGGGTTTGGGTTTTTTAAGCCTCCACTGAATCATCTGGTACACTGAATGAAGCATGTCTGCATCCCCTCAGGCTGACTAGTGTCTCATATTTTTGTCTCTTTGTAACAGTTTTCTCTTAGTAGCTCCACACTGTTTCCAGTTTAGTGTAGTCTCATTGTGTGGTCTTCATAATCGAATTGGCCTTGGAAAGAAAACTGATTATCTCTTGTAGTACTCTGTGCACTGAGGTATAATATTTGATCAGAAGCTGGAAAACCTCAAATTAGGTCATCATGACTAAACCCATCCAATACAGTGAAAGCTGTTAGAGAGACTCATAAGGTCACCCCTGAGCCTTCTTTTGTCCAGGCTAAACAATCCCAGCTTCCCCAGCCACTCCTTGTAGGACTTACCCTCCAGACCCTTCACCAGCTCCATTGCCCTTGTCTGGACATGCTCCAGCATCTCAGTGTCTACCTTGAAGTGAGTGGCCCAGAACTGGACACAGGAGCACATGGTGTGGCCTCACCACTGACAAGTAGAGGGGGACAAATCACTGTCCTGTCCTGCCAGCCACACTTCTGTGGCTTCACTTGCTTTCTGTAGGGAGTTGTGATGTCTTGGCTGTCAGCCCCTCTTCCTTCTTGTAAACCACAATATGCAGAAGTGGATAGTTTTTGAACATCTCTGCATCATTAGCTTAAAGCGAGTGCCAAGATTAATTTGTCCAATGAAGGTAGTCTGCTTCTTACCTTACTTCTATCCCATTTGTTTTCTCTCTCTTCTCCCAATAAGTCAGTGTTTCAGTCAGAAAGGAGACTATCTTCCTGTTCCATCCAGACTGTGTCTGAAGTATTAGTGCTATACAGTGTTCAAACTCTGTTCTGAGGCAGCAAAACTGTTTCCCTTTCTGAACTCTACACTTCTCTCCTAGGTATATGCACTCCCTGAGCTTACAAGACATTTTTTTACTCACCTACCCTCTATGATCCTCCTGCACTTTTTACTTTCTGAATTTGTACCACTTCTGCTTTCTCTCCTGCTGCATGAATGTCAATCTTTCTTAACTGCTTTTGTAAACTTTTCTTCACAAAGCCAGTTTTGGAAAACTCCAAACAAAATGTCGCTGTTACAGCATTTTACTGATTATTGGTCCAGAGAGATCTTCATGTAGAATTTGATTCTCCAAATACATACAGCAACATATCTATTGAATTAATTTTACCATGATAATTTTTAAATTATTTTTTAGAACCAATGTAATAAAGTACTAAACCATCTATTATTTGTTTCAATTCAATGGATATTTCTCTTGTCCAATGCAGCAAGTATCATCTTTAATGACAGCACTGTATCACCAAGTAAGCTCATCCCTTAACTGCTTTATGATGAATTTTTGAAGCGAGCCAAGAATGATCCATGAAATACTGCCTGATTTTATAGGAATAGGAAAGTATCTTTTGTCATAAAGTCTGTGAATCTCTTTTTGGGTTTCTGGATTTCTTTTCAGTCTTACTTCTGTTTGAGGTGTGCTTATAGTCATCCTTATAAGCCTCTTCCATAAGGAATGGTCTTCTTTGTGAAGTAGAATGGGATATTTCTGTGAAGGTGACTGTAAAAGGATTTGGTCACATGATTTAATCTAATTCAAATATTGATTGTCTAGAATAATCATGAGAGTTTTAAAAATTGCTTTCTCCATGGATTTTTCTATTCATATATCTGATAATTGAATTTTTTCCAGTTGAATTTTAGAATTGTATTCCTGACAAATGCAACAGCTTTTTAAACAGTCTAGCACATTCAGTTCATATGTTCCTTCTGCATGCACTTTTGTGATTTCAAGGATAGGTGACACAATGCTGTTTTGGGGGGAGATAGTAGACATTACAGGTAAGCATGGAGAGAGGCAGGTTTGTCATTGTTATGTTTGTGTTCTTTTCTGGAAATAAAACTACTTTCTTTTAACCTTTCATGTTGTTAAAAATTGGAATAGCCATACTTTTTAATCTCCAGCATTTCATGCCATATGTCATGTCTCAGGACTACTTGAGATTATAGAAATGAGTTAACTGAAACTTTTGTTCTTTCTTGTCACTGGTACTTTATGAAATTAGTCCAGAATGCCATTTTTCTAAAAATAAATTGCAAAATAATCTTTGAGATAAAAAGTAGCTGCTTATATGAAGCCATACTTTTCTTTCAATTCACAAGTAAGCTAATTCCAAGCTAATTCCATAACTTAGGATAGTTTTGGTTTATGTCATAGTTGTTTCGGGCTTAATATTGGAAGTACTTTGCTATTAAAATGGAAGAGTTTTGTGTGTCTAAACTTCTTTTAATCTTTTAAAATCTTTTTGCTTTATGTAGAACTGTTCAGTGAAGTGGTGTCTTGGTGAGGCTTTTTGTTTTTCGATGAAATTATAGATGTTACAAGTTTTAACCAGATGAATAGCTCTTCTATGGTTTCCCTGTATATTTAGAATAAAGGTGAGGGTGCAGCTTTATCTGCTTTTTTATGTATATTATTGTTGAGTTCTGACAAATATTTTGAGATTTGGAATACCCAGAAAAATACAAAGAAAGAAATGCTACTGCTTGTCAAGGGTCAAGGGAGGAGAGAGAGGTTTTTTTCTGTTGTTTCTTGGAAGAGTCTAAAAGAAATTTGCAAGAATTCTGTTAGATTCTTTTTTATTGTTTACTCTTAAATATCCTAAAATATGAGGAAATGAGTGGATCAAAGGGAAATATGCCTATATTCTGTAACACTTGTGTGACAGTCAAATATAAATTATTTCTATTTAACAGAGAACATGTTTTCTTTACTTCAGAGACCTTATTAAGAAGCTACTTGTGGTTGACAGAACAAGACGACTTGGAAATATGAAGGTCAGTGTAAAATCTTTGGTGCAAAACAGAACAAGGTTGAAAGAATTCTGTAGGAAAGATACAGACCAGCTCTTCATGGAGTTTTTGCTTTTATAAGCATGAAACAGATACTTTTTCCCATATATTAGTTTGGTTATGCAATCCTAAATGCAAAGTTTAACCTGTGTATTTCTGTTTTTCTGAAAATCATTCTTCTATTTGGATTAATGCCATCCTTCATGATGGTTTCCCTGTCTCCTCACCACCACCCCCTTCCATTAATTTGAAAACCAAGATTAGACCAGAAACATGGTATTAAGTCCTGTAGTACAGGGTGCCAGCTCATTTGGTTCTTGTTTGTGGAGGTGTTAACCTCAGAAGGAGCACTAATCAAATTTGAAGTTTAAATATTATTTTTAGGAGTATAAGGATTGTTAATAGTACAAGGATTGTCTTGTTGGGTCTCATTAAGCACACTTAAATACTCTTCCACGAGGAAGAATTACTTACCCTAATCTGAGCAGATTTATGAAGACAGTATATACTGAAATTATTTTGCATAATCTTTAATTTCTTTAGGGACATCTAAAATTCTTATTTCTCTGGTCAAGGGATGTTAGAGGTTTTCATTTTGGCCCATAATACATTGAAGAGTAAACATAGGTGAAGAAGGTAAAAGGTGCACAATCATACATGGTTTTCTTAACATATTGATATAAGTATAAATGCTTTAACCAGCTATCCAGTGTTTTCTTTTGGAGCCTTTTTATGGCACAAACTTAGATGAGAAAAAAAGGAGAGAATAATGTTTTTCCTATCATTCAGAATCCTTTGTACTGTTTTTCAGGAGAATTTCTTAAGCTGAAAATTTTAAAACTCATTGACCAGTGAAAACTTCTATATATTTGGACAGTTTTGAAGGAAAACAAAAACAAAAGCAAATCTTGACTTATTCAAACATGGGCTTTGGCTGGTTTTTATGTTGTTTTGGGGATTTTTTTAGTCTGTGGTTGTTTAGGGGTTTTGTCTACAATTGACTAAAATGCCTAAATCAAAACCAGTTCTAATTAAAGGCAGATTTGGGGTTGGGAGCACTAGGTCAGACTTGTGTCTGATCCTTTTCCATGATCATAATTGGTTTTAAAAGATGTAAAACCCACTGAACATTTCCTGGTAAAGCATTCTGTCAGATCTACTTTTGAGGAAACCAGGTGATGCTGTTCTCCTTGATGCCTTATTGGATATGAGCATGGAGAGTCCCACTCCATATAAATCTGAAAAAAACCAAATGCTTCATTTTGTGGAGCTGTATCTGGTATAATCTTGAGTGCTGTGCTATGAGCAGGCCTGGGACACAGAACCAGCTGTTTTCCCCCTGGTGCTTAATGCCTTGAGAGCGAGTCTGTGCTTGAAACAAGCTTAATCATGAAAAAAAGAGACATTTTTGTTTCTTATGTACATAATCAAAATAGGCACACCAGAGAGAATAATCATTACAAGGCAAATACACCTTTTACTGTTTATCTAAAATGAAAAAAAATGTTTCCATATATTTACTTTTGTAACAGTAGAGAACCTCTTGCTGTCAGCATTAAATGTCTGTAATATTTGAAAAAACTGTGTGCTTCCCAGACATTATTTTTATTTAGGACAGCATCAACCCTCGGTTATTTTTTTATAGTGCAAGAATTAGAAAGTGTATCTGAATAAAAAGCATTCTCTAAAATGTTGGAGAAAACAAAAGTAAATAGGACTGTAGTGAATGGTTTTGTGGGTACTTTAAAGCCTGTTCTTAATCTCCATTGTGTCAAAAAAATGCTAAAGAAAAGCCCAAACAAACCTCAAATCAAAAATATTTGGGTTTTATTGCTGGAACTCAGGAACTGCTAGGGAATTAATACTATGAATTTATCCTTTAGAATCTTTTAATGATTATCACCTGAAAAAAATAAAACAGGATAGACTGTTAGTCTTTTTTTATATCACAGTTCTTGTAATGAAATGTGTGATTTGACATACATGTAGCTTACAAAATATTTATTTTGATTTCTTTCCTTAAAGAACGGAGCAGATGATGTGAAGAGACATCGATGGTTCAGGTCAATAGACTGGGATGCTGTACCTCAAAGGAAACTAAAGGTACATTCTGCAAATACTGTATAGGACATCACAAGGAGAAATCATTGTTCATTTAAGCTGGTCTGTTGAAGGTTTGTTGGCTGTTGCATCTGTGTGTTTGTGTGTGTATAACCACATGTCTATAGCACACTTAATAATTAAATGCATATTTGCCCTTTTGCAGTGCAGAGTTAATTAATAGAGAATGTCTATTTGCATTTTTGTCTATATACAAAATGTCTAAAAAAAAATCCCTGCTTTAGTTTGCTGAAGCTGATTAGTTAATACAAAATTTAGAGGAATAGAGAAGGTGAAAGATGAAGGATTTATGAATGTAATTCTAACATACTTTTTAACAGCACTGAGTTCTAGTATTGTATGATGACAAATGTTCACAAAAGCTATCAACACTGCAGAATGCTTTTTAAAGTCCTTTGAAAGGAAAACTTCCTTCTTGCTTTCGTTCCTCAGTGTTCTGACTTGCACAATTCCTTACAGCAGTGATTTTCTGTAACAGAGGTTTGGTGCTTGGGTTGCCATATGCAGTCAATCAAGTACCAATTAACATNAAAAAAAAAAGAGAGAGAGACAAGAATAAAATGTTCCTGACATATTTTTATTCTTGTAAACATGTAAACTTGATACAAAGCTGTAGGTGACTTTTCTCTTTAAGAAAAATAAGTTCACATGTATGGGTTTATTTTTAATCATTACTGCACCCAGTTGATGTTTTATGCATATGCATGGTAATGAAGTTACATTTTCTAGGTATTTACTGTAAATTCTGTTTACTGGAATTTGCAAAGAATACAAAGATGATAACCTGTTTTATAAGTATATAAACTCTGAAGTTTATGACAACCAAAGCAATAAAAACCAAATAATATTAAGAAATGATCGTTAGATGTACAATCGAATGTCTCAGGTCCCAACATCCTTTGTATGCCATTTTTATTTAAAAAATATATTAAAAAAGAGTCACCACAGCATTCAGATTATTATGAATACAGAGCTCATTTCTTAATCTTTGTAGTGGTTACATTAAGCTCTTAGAAAATGAGATGCTGCTTAATTAAACTTAAGAGTAGGGATGTGAAGTGGATCAGAATTTCACTTGGTTGTTTCTGGAGGCAGCTATATTCTTCAGAATTTGTTTTCATGATTTCATACTGATGAAGAGATTGAAAATAGGAAATAGTGGACACAATGCTTCATTTTCCTTGTAAAAAGTGTGAATTTGTCTGTTGTATAAGTGTTGCATTGATTCATGGTCCTAATAAAGTCTTAAATATCAATATCATATAAATAATAGTAATGGCTGAAAGAGAGAAAATAATTTTATTAATCATTTTTTCTCTTTTCTTTTGTTGTCTGTTTCTTTGTGTCACTTCACAAAACTGTTTTTTTCTGCCAAAATGCTTACAGGGAGGAGGGGTACCAGGCAGTGCCCACAGTGGAGCAGTCAATTCTCTGGGGCAGAACAGATTCTGCACATTTTCCTCAGCATCTGAGCAGTATTACTGTGGCTGCCAGACACAAAATTAGGACTCTGCTTTTGGCTGAAAGTTAGAAGTACTATCTCACAGGGACCTGTCTTCCCATTGACAACCTACTGATGGTGACATCATTTTGAGAAGCCCAAAAGATGAGATGTCATGGGCTAGTAGAAGCCAGACTTTTATCTTTTTGAGGATCTGCAGAATAGCATTTTGCCATACTTTCTAGTTCTGTCTGTGGTATAACTTGGAGCCAGTTCAGTGATCATCTGTAAGGTTTTCTCATTCAAAGTGTTCTGTTGGACTCAGCGTGATAGGTAAGCTCTCAGTTGCTGAGAAGAGAGAGATGAATGTCCCTTGAGAGAAGAAAAGGGGTTTGCCCTCCTTTAACACCTGCAATTAATGAAATGTTCCTGAAAGGATCTTTATCTCATAGTCTGTGACCAGAAGTGCAGAGTATTCTCAATGTTAGATTTAAGATAAACCTACAGGTACTGTGAAGCTGATGAGCAATACTAGAAATTGAAAGGATACTATGAGAAAACAAATAAAAACCAGATACTTCCCTTGGCACCTTCAAGTTTCATACAAACAATCCATTTGAATTAAGCTGCTTTTATAGCTATCCTTGTGAAATGGGCTTATGGTGAGGCAATTTCTTTACCTACTTGAATTTATTGCTAGGTTGGAAAAAACCACAATAGTTAGACAGAAGTTAGTAGTTTCAACCTCTTTAAAAGCAATCAATCTATTTGAAAGCAGTGAAGAGGAGGCTTTTTCCCTTCAATATAGTAGCAGTTTCCGTGCTGCTATGGAGATTCTTAGTTGGAAAGAAGCTAGTGCTCAATAAAATAGGTATCAGTATTAAGTATATTAATTATCTAAGTGTCTTCTAACCACATTATTTAACTGTAAAATTGGCAAAGTATGGGAATGTGTGTATTGCTGCAAGCTTCTTTCTCTCGTGCCATTCATTATTAGGGAAAAGGTGAACTGGAAATCTGTACTCCATTTGTTTAATACATCTTTTACAGAATTTCTGCTTTAGTGTGATGGAGAGGGGCTCTTTGAGGAAACTACTAACATTTTTGTTGTGCTTGTTCTGACTAGCCTCCCATAGTGCCCAAAGTATCCAATGATGGGGATACTTCCAATTTTGAAGCTTATCCTGAAGATGACTGGAACAAGACACCTCCGGTACCTCCTAAAGATCTAGAAATTTTCAAGAACTTCTGAATGTAACATCTACACTGGACAAGGTATGTCCAAATGTCAAGAGCACTCTTGAAAACATTGCAGATCTGTGAGTAAGAACCATATGCAGAAATTACATTTTCTGATTCAAATGGATTGTGAAGTTACAAAGATCACTTACCTCACAGGCTTTGGTTTTCTACAGTGATGGAGGATTATTTGCATACAGATATTTAAGTCCTTCTGTCCTTAAATCTTTTTAAATAGTGTGTTAAAAAGAAATACCTAGGCTGATTTGACAAATAAGGAAATGTGATAGTTCTTAATTTTAAGGTTTTTCTATTAAGAATGCAGACTTGAGAGGAATAAGATTGTCAGATTAATTCTGTACACTGGATATTCTCTCTTATAACTGTGGTAGGTTGATACTTGTTACTGACTTCAAATACTCCACCCTGAGTTTTGTGTTCTTTTTTTGTCTTAGAAACTGGAAGGAAATTGAAGTGCTAAGAGCAAGTCTGAAGAACTGTGGAGTTCAGATAAAAATGAAGATTTTCTTTATGGCTAAGAATGATACTGCATTCAGATATGTGTATTAGTATATAGTAAATGTCAGAAAAGATGGAGGCAGGCAGGAATAATTTTTTGCTGTAAACATTTGACTTTAGTTTAGTAAATTGTAATAATGATAGTCTGCTCTGAAGTAGACTAACTAAAATGATATTTTTAGGATTATTTTTTTTAACTTATGGTTGAATTAAGTTTCCTGCTATTCCCAGATCCTTTTTGCATAGTTAACTCATAGACTTAATTTTATAAGTTTATACTAAACTTGTGTAATTAAAAGCACAAATTAGTATATATGTATATAATGAATACAGTACAACTAAAGCACAGGAATTGTGCAAAGATGTAAATTTTTGTACTTTGCAGAGTCTATGATTTTTATTTTTCAAATAATGTTTTTTCAAGAAGTTCTTTAGGAATAAAAGTCTTAAAAAGGATAAATGAGTTTTTCATCATCTTATATACATTTTATAATTCTTTGTAAAAAATAAAAATAATTACGTTTTAAAAAAGATTTGTACCTAAAATTTCCAATGCCTCACACTTACAACCATAGTACTTGAAAGCAGAAAGACAAGGGCATGTTTTATTGTTCTTTAAGATGCATCTTAATGGCTAATTTATGAAGTTCTGTTACAATTATGTCTCTTTGCAAACCAGATTTGAGTGATTATACACTGTCTGAAATGAGATTCCTCACATGAAAACTCACTGTAAACATGCAAGTCTGTCCACCCTGATAAAAGGGCTTTAACTGGCTCTGACAGGAGTTGTTCCTTCACAAGCTTGTTGTCTTCTCCAAATGAAAAGCATGAGCCATAACAGACCTTTTTCATTAATAAAATAGTTGTTGTTGAATGCTGGGCACTTCAGAATATCAGAGGGAAGACTGAATATATAGTACAGCCTTATTTTTCTGCTCCTCCTTTTTGAAAATGTCCTAGTCCCTGCTGCCAGCAATTCCATATATACACAATTCAAACCTTAGATGCACAGAGTTTCTTTTTTCATCCTGTGCTAACATCTTTCTAGCAGCTTGAGCACACTGTGTTTGGGAAGTATTTGCAATATTGCTTCATTTTAAGTAGCACTAAATATCAGTATGTGCACATGTATGTATCTATGTATATGAATGCACAGAAACATGAAGGTAGATTGTATACTAGTCACAAGCTCTTCCTTTAGGGTTTTTTTTCATGTTATGTATTGTGAGACTTGTGTTAATATAAGGGAGTTGATTTTGAAGTGCTTCAGTTACAAAAAGCAGTTACATTCTTTGGGATATTGTTGTTTAGATAACTTCTAGTGAAATTATCATAATTAGACCAATTTTTTTTTTCCTCAGAGCACATCAGTTCTCTGGAGTTCTACTACTGTGACTCATGGCTCTACATAATACTGTTTAATTTGATCATACAGACAGTTTTTCCCAAAAACTACTCTCCACATTTTTGATCTGAAATGCAGTAAGAACTGTAGGCCAAAGATTTGTTTTTCTAAACTAAAACCTGAATGCCTACAAAGTAGGCATTCTAATAATTGCTACTGAAATTACTATATTTATGATTTTATGGCAGATCTGTTACTGGAGCCTCCTTGTGGAAAAATTATCTCAATTTTTTTGTTTAAACAGTACAGAAGTTCTATTGAGAAGCTGTATCTTCTAGGGTATTAGATTATTTCTTCATAAAACAAGTCTTACTTAAATAGATTTTATTGCTCTTTGCAAAAATGCACGATGTGTAACAAAATCAGGATATTTCAAAATGATAATTCTGGGATATCACAAAGCTGTCTTGATGTCACACAAGTTGATGGCCCTAGCTGCCACTCAATATTGTGTAGGAATGTATCATGAAATACAGGACAATCCATAGGAAATTACAGTTTTAACCTAGTGCTAAGTACCTTATACTCTTGGAAAAATGAATCTGGCCCACAATGTTTGTGTCTGTGGAATTAGTTATTCTAAATCAATTGGAAAAACTGAAACATGTAAAACACAGTTTACTTTGTGTAAGGAGGTGCAAACAGTTTGGGAGTTCTCTTAATGTGCAAGCTTATGGTATTTTATGGACTCTGAATACTACAACATCAGTTTCTTGTTTAAAAATTTACAAACTGCAACAAGAAAGTGTGCTAAATATAGGATTTTTCTTCAAATTTCAAAGCTGCTCTGTGTTTAAGTCTTCAGATCTGAGGAAATGAAGTTGAATTTGAGTAATTTGCCACAGTGGTGGTTAGAAGTTTTGAATGCTTGAACAACAGGAGATAGTGGATTTTATTTTTATGAATCTTATCCATTGCTGGCAGTGGATGCACTGGCACTCATTATGGTGGAGACTAAGGAAGTGAATACAATATAATTAATAAGGATAATCCATTGACTTTACATTGTTTCCGAGCCATGTGTACATACAGCCAACTACTGACCTCGTCAGCATGCTTTCTAGTACAAAACTGCTCTCAGTTTTTTTTAGTTTAAATTCCAAACTAAAGACTAAAACCAAAAACATTTTTGAAGCATTATTTTAAGCAATCAGTTATTTTCTCTACAGTCCTGGACTTAATGAGGTGTTATTACCTGGCTGGTTTATTTATTTGCACAAGTGAGTCTGCTTTATATTAAGTCTTTACAGGGACTTCATGGCCCACTAATGTAGTTCTGTCTGAGTGCTCATGCAGGTAAACACTGCACTAAGAAGTCTGGATTTATGTTTTTTTTTTTAAAGAAGACTAGAACATTTTTTTTAGGTTCTGTTCAAGTAGGTTGTTCTCTGAAGTTCATTTTATTTTGATTTTTTCTGTTAAGGTGTACTTTTGCATATAGACTGTTGCATAAGGACTGTTGTCTTGCAAGAGAGCCTATAGGCCTTTGGTATTCTACATCACTGAACAAGAATGTTAAACATTAAAAAAACTTTTATTTTTGAGTTTTATACATATATATTTTTAATTGCCCAATCTGAGGTTTTAAGTGATAAACATGAATTGTAAACTCAATTGCCTTGTAACCAAATGATATAAATGCTTCATGATTTCAATGAAGAACATGCTGTAGATTTTCCTGTAAATTAGCTTGATCAATGAATATGTGTGCTACTGAGCTTTAACTAATGTGATCTTCCACTGTAGAAAGTCATTGTTATGGATCAAATATAGGTACTAAACTATGTTTAAATGGATAAACAGGGATTTTACAGTTTTGAAAGCAATGAAGATATGGCTGTTCTTCAGCCCATCTGCTTGCCATTCAGAAGAGTTGTGATGCAGTGCTTCCTATGCTATAGAATTATTTTTCAGCTTTCAATGACTGTAGCATGATTCCTTTTTGTACTGTACTGTGTACAGATTTCCCATGTTTTGCACTTTTCTAAGGCAAACCTTGACTGCTTTATAAATACTCTGTTGTGTAGTAAGTAGTGATAGTGGTAGCAGGCATTTGTGTGCTGCATAATCAGCTCTGACTGCTCAACTTGCGAGGTTCACTTGGGCTAATGTTGTGTGTTGCTGGTTGCTTGTTGTAGCTCACATGTAAGTACTGTTCAAAGTTACAAAGTCAGCCCTCATTGCACAATGAAAATCACTGTGATCTGTACATAAACCCTAGTAAAACTTTATTGCTGTTTAATTTAATGTAATATCTGTCAAATCTGGATTCATTTAATAAACCTTTATATCTTTTCAAATGTTTAAATCTAGTTTGCTTCCATTTATGTTGGGAGGAGATTGGGGTTCTTCATCCAAGAAAATGGTGAAGGGGAGATGAGAGGAGCAGAAAAACAACTGTTCCTTCTTTTTGGGTTTTAAGCCTTTTCAGAACAAGACACTAGTGTTGGAACAGATTTCAGAGGGTGTCAAAGAAGCACCAAAATGTACATTTTCAAAACTATTTCAGGTGCACAATAATCAAAAGCGTTAACTCAGACTTCTCATTAAACTTCAATTATATGACCCTAATTGCTTTGGCATTTTCACAACTTAATGACCTGAACACTGTCCAGAACACTCATTTCAATCCATTTCTTTAAGCTTTGAAAAATATTCTTAGTGTCACAAAAAATATTCTTAAAATGTCAGGCACACCTAACTTACCCTTTATTTTATCTTCCATTAAAACTTGAAAAGGCCATTTTAAACAAAATTTGTTTAGCTTTGTGTTAAATTCCTTCTCTTGGCTCATATGTGTTTTATTTCTTATCCCCCAGATATTGTAATCTGGTGATAATTACATAGTCATAGAACCTACAATTTGGATTTGTTAAGGGTTCACTTTTTTGAGACAGAATATTTCTTTTTTTCTGCCTGGTTTTATTCTAAAATCTGTGCATTGATGTTTTTCTCTTGTAAACCACTGTCATGTGCTTCAAGAGACTGCTAATGGAAAGTGAAGGAACACTGCAATGAGCCCTGGCAAGCTTTTAGTCATGTCTTTGACATGAATCAAAAGAACTTGTCAGTTAAAACACAGAAAGTTTTTCAATGGTAGCAAGGAAGAATTTTGTTTGGCATCTTGATCATACTCCAGCCATGTGGCAGAGGTTTTGTTCATTTGTCCTGAGTGCTGTATCTTTTTTAAATGCACATGTAACTCTTTATCTTATCCTATAGAGGCCATTTAAAAAACGTTTTTTACTCATTCAGGGCAGGTAGGATTTTTGGACCGTACTCACTACTCCCAAATCTCTCACTTCATGCTTCATTAGGCCTTTTTAGGGCAAAACACTCTTAAAACAGCATTTGACAAGAGCCCACTGTTCTGTGCCCCACTGTTAACCAGTAAAGGTATGATACTGTAGGGAATGGTAGAAAGCAGCTGGCACTGTTACATCTGGATCCTGCCCAGTACTTTGTGAATTCTTACATAATTCACAAATGGAGCCCTTCCGTGTGCAGACTCCTGCTAGCTGCTTCAGTCTCAGCTTCTCAACTCAGGCAGCTTTTCACAGGGAAAGTAAAAGGCTCTTCTGCTGCTCTCAGTAGAAGATGACTCCATTCTGTCTTCTATGCCCCTACTCTTTAAAAAATCCCCACATAGGAATGTTTGTCAAGCTTCAAGCAATGTATTTATCCTTGAAACCAGCAATACTGTAAAATTTTAGCAAGCTGAATTGTACAAATATCTTTCTATGTCTCCAAATACTTTTCCAGTTTTCTGCAAACTATTATTCTGTGAAAAGTGCAGCAGTCAGTGGGGCTGTTATACCAACTTTAACTTAAGGTAGATTTGTCTGATGCACTGCATTTGTTTCAATGCCAGTGAGTTGCTGGGGCAGTTAAGAGTCTAACATCCCTTACTGCATCTGTAATTCAGGCCACTGAAGTCTCTGAGGCACACCCCGAAACTGGTATGTGACCTTAAACTCCAGAAATGCAGGTCTGTCTTAATTCTAGAACTCTAAGGTATCTTGCAGATGGCTGTCTCTACTGGACTGATTTTTACATAATCAGAATGTAAAGTATAGTCTGTCTCATTTTAAACAACTAATCAACTTCAGTGTTTGGGGTTTTTCTTTAGTTGTTTGTTGGTTTTTTGTTTTTTAATTCTCTCCAGCATATTTCCCCACTCTAGACTATTGTAATAAAGAAGACAAATGAATGGGAGAAAAGTATTTTGGGAAAACAAATAAGCTTGAATTGGATTTTAATCCAAGAACTAACTTGATATGCCTGACCAGTATATACTTGAAAATGTACTTGTTCTATGACTAAATGTTGTAGAAAAAATGGTGCCTCTTTAGGTTTATGCTGGCTTTTAAGCTACAATTCCTGTTTTACTCAATACTGTATACAAAAATGTAGTTTTAGGAGTCAGAGTTTATTTCAGCTTCAGTCAGTACCTGGTCTAATTTAAAGAATCCTTGGTACTAAAATCCCTTGGTTGAAGAAGGACTGGGCTTTACAATCATCATGCTCTTAATTTTCTGCCCAAGTGTAAGCTGTGCATTGGAGATGGTGGTGCTTTCAGTGCCAAAGCTGCTGCAATTCACATGAAGAAAACAGCTTGCTCGAGCCTGCAGAGCCTAAACTTAGGTCTTTTCACCTTGAAAAGGACCAAGTCTCATCTTTGAGCAGCTTTGTGAGAGTGTAACTGAGCAGCTTGGCAAATATTAAGACTGAGCTGTAGAAAAACTCTGAGCTTTACAATGGCAATTCTTCAGAAGTTAAGCATTAGAAAGCTCAGGTTTTGATTTGGAATACAAAAGTAAAAGATTCTGTGCTGGTCTGTGCTTCTGAAGTGTGGTGAACAAATGCCAAAAATACAGAGTGTTTCAAATTGTGTGTATAGTATCTAGTAGCTCCTTTGGC
The DNA here is from genome assembly GCA_013398075.1 of Notiomystis cincta. Classification (NCBI taxonomy): domain Eukaryota; kingdom Metazoa; phylum Chordata; class Aves; order Passeriformes; family Notiomystidae; genus Notiomystis; species Notiomystis cincta. The sequence continues at coordinate 16,491 of VZRX01021196.1, read as the reverse complement.
CTGTTTTTATTTTCTCAGTTACAAAGAAACTGTAGTTGAATTTAGGACCCTCTTCTAATCAATGGGCTTGTGAAGCACCATATAAGTGAAGCAGTGCTGCTAGGCTGTGTTAATATAGTAAATAAAACATTCACAAGTGGCATGTCTTCCATTTGTACTGATAACCAGTTTCCTTGGATGCATTGTTAACTAGATGGCTTAACATTCTGTTCTTAGTTTTTAGTCAAGCTTTTATCCATTCTACTAGCAGGTTTTGCAAAAATAAACACAGGTAAGTAAACAGAAGTAGGTTAAATATTTTCTAGTTAATAAAGCTGAGCTGTGAGTTGATATGTAAATGCATTATCTGGGAACAGCAACCACTTCAGATTAATAAATTCCTGCTTCCAAATGTATTCTGATTTAGGGGATTTTTTTATTTTTCTTACTGGCCTGTGACTCAAAGCAGTGCTGCAGTCCTATTGCATGACACTTGCTCCTCCTGCCACTCTGCCATTGTCCATGTAGTGCTCTCAGTGAGCCTGCTAACCCAGCTGATCTGTCAGAAATGTTTTCCTGCTGGGACCTGAACTTTGGATCAAAAGCACTGCTCCCACCTAGTTTATCTGAAAAGGAGTTTTCAAAAGCTGAGTGTGGCTGAAGTCTTTCCATTCTCTGCAGGTTCTTGCCACCAGGAAGTGAGACTGTTGCAGTATGCTGTGAAATAAAATTCTAACAGTGCGTTTTGAACCTATTTTCAAATATTTACATAAAGCTCCTATGACTCATGTAATCCCCAGCAAAGTCTTGGTGATGCAGAAAGGAAAGTGTGGTGGTGGATCACTTAAGCAAGAGTTGCTAAGGACTGAATCAGTTCTTTAATATCACCATCTGGCTATTAAGGAAAGGGAGATTTATAATAATAGTAATAATTGTAATAATTAATAATTATTTTTAAATTAATTTTCTAGGCAGTCTATCAGAACATGAGTGACCATTACCATTGAGTCAGATTTTCTTGCTCACCTTTGGTTTTGAGATAATGAATTTTGGGATTTTGAAAACAGGTAGTCTGTTTTAGAGACTGGATTCTACAAGTAATTTTCTATTTTATTTTGTTTTTCTATGTGGCTGGTGATTATTTACATGCAAAATATGGCAGATTTGAGATTAATATGTTAATTTGTTTAAACTTTTAATTAATACACTTAACTGGCAATCAAATAAGAAAAGTCTATGCATTAAGTTTAAGAATGAGATATTTAACCATATCAAAACTTTGGATGCAAAATATTTTAAGGTTGGAAATATAGTAATATTGTTTGAATAAACAAGTATTGTAAAGGTGAGCTGATTTCAATTCTTCACCTGGGGATTAACACTGGGAGCTATTGAATGAGGAATAAAAAGTGGAAGTTTTCTTTAATTCCTCTTTTCCAACCTCGTGTCAATAATTATGTAGTAGAAAAAATGTAGCTTTGGCAGTAGCCAGTGTTCAAGAGTGAAGCTGGGATATGTACAGGACACTTCTCAAAACTGCAGTCTAGCTTGTGGTGATGCCTAGCAGCTTGTTCTCTGCTCTGAATCAAGTTTTACTGGGGTGCTCTCATGTTGGGAAAAACCTGAGAACAGATTGTTGGTTGTTGTCACTCTAAATGCCTTTTGTGTCACTTTGAAGTGTAAGACTTTTATAGAAGTAGAAAATCTCACTTATTACCCCCCAAGACCAAGGTTCACTTCAGTGGAGAAGGAGCAGCTGAGTTAATAGTATTAACCCTATCTTTTCTCTTTTTTTGATCACAGTATCTTCATGAAATATTAAATGGCTTGAAGTTTGACATGTGATGTCACATTTCTTAAGCAAAGGAGGCTTTGCAGCTTCAAATGATAAGGCTTTTTACTGATTTAGTTCTCTTTATGTGACACATGAAAGTTGCCAATACCAGATAGTGCTCAGCTTCTGAGTTTGCTGCAGAGTAAAAATCTTTTGTAGGTCACGTTCACCAAAGGATGAGATTCATGGAGTGAAGGTAACTTGTCAGTCTAGGAAACAAACTTGCATGGGGGCTTGTGGTGACAGACAAGATTTGGTCAAGACTTTTTATATTTCCAAGTATAAAGTAAGAAGATTGAATGATCAAATAGCAAAGTGATTATTTTTGTCAATGTAGTTAAAAATTAAAACTAAATCAACTTTCTTATTGTGCTAGTGCCAAAATCATGAGCAATACTGAAGGTTACTTCATTTGTTGTCTGTGTGCTGGATGTCAAAAAGAATAGTAATTAATACAATAAAAAATTCAAATGAGGGGTCGTATACCTCGTGTTGTCTTTAAGCTTCTAGTGTATTCTGTACATTGAGTGGAGATGTCATCCTACTTGAAATAATTCATTCCATAAGTTTTCTCTCCCTAAATCTTTAGTTGATCCGAGATTGGCATAACTTCAAGCAACTGAAAGAAGAAAATCTGCAAGAAGAATATAGAAAGAGTCAATGACATTCAGAACATATGTTGTCCAAAAGTGTGAGGGTTTCGTTGGGTTTTGGTTTCTTTTCTCTGCATAGGGCCATATAGCATATGATTTATTGGAAGCTAAAACACAAGCCACCTTGAGACCCAGCTTTGAGTTACAGTACAGTTTCATATATTGCCAATAAAGTTCTTGCATTTACTTTTCTTAGCTAGTTTCCTTTAAAGGCATCAATAGCTGTATTTTCCTGTAATGTTTTGCAAGTGCTTGCTTCATGTTCCAGCCTGTTTCCCTGTTGCCCTGAGGGTGACGTTCAGTGGAGTTCAATTCTGTTTCTTCTATTGAAAAAATCCCTGATCCTGTTTTTTCTCAAGGTGTTATGAGCAATAGCAGCAATACATTACAGGTTGAAACAGTGAATTATCCTGAAAGACAATGAATGAGAAGCAGATAAACAAAAGAGGCAGAAAACATCCTATCACAGTGGAATATTAAAAAAGATTTCCAGTAACATGATTAAATTAAAATTCTTTCAAACAAGGCCTTACAGATACAAAGCTTAAGGATCAAATAAAATTCCTCCTATTAATGTCAATAGTTCCATTTGCCCAATTTATCTCTGTTTGCATGTCTTGAATAGTGGGAAGTTAGTAAGGTTGTGTCTGGAAAAGGAGAGTGTCTGGGTAATGTGAAAACCTTACCTTCTACAAAATGCTCTAATAGAAATGTAACACTGCAGAACAAATGTTTACCTGTGGCAAGAAGGGGGAAAAATATATCTGCATTGCATTTATTACCTGGTATCGCCACAGCACATTTAGGCAGTGTGCCTTCCTTTGCTTGGGGGTTAATTTTTTTCAAATTGGTAAAAGGACTATGCGGAATAAAAATCTTCAGTGCTTATTTCCTTTGATACTGTATCCCCTTCTATGAGAATAAACCAAAACCAACTAAAAAAACTCCACCACCCATGAAGTAGTTGATTTAAGGCAGATGCAGTTTCTAGGGGTGGAGAGAATATTTGAAACTAAAGAACAGTAATGTCTTGGGAAGGGGAAAGGAAGTGTTATATCCTTGGTTTGAAAGTTTTCTGTCAGAATCTCATGCACGTACCTTATGTTACACCAGAGGAGCTCAGGACTTCAAGGATCAAATTAGGTGGATTAATTTGAAGCAGGGGAAGGAAATACTTAGGAAAAGTTTTGACTTTCACTTGACCATTTCACAGAAGCACAGGATGGTTGAGGTTGGAAAGGATCTCCAGAGGTCAGCTGGCCCAATGCCCTGCTCAGGCAGAGCCATCTAGAGCCAAAACAACAAAACAGTATTTTGTATCCATCTTAAATGACATTCTTAGAACTGTGCTCAAAAGCTGAAAAAATAAAATATATGCTGCTCTTATTTCTATTTTTTTTTTGTATTCCACTGGGAAGAAAAAAAGCATTTATTTTCAGATTAATCTTTTTTCTATTTTAAAGTTTTCTAAACAGCCACCAATAGCAAGTTATTATTTATTAGTAATATAATTCATTAAGTTTTCACAACTTAAAGTTCAGTGGGGTTGAAATTACAAAGTAAGAATTTTGTTCAATTCCTTGTCTTCTCAAATGCTACAGAAGGACTATTTAACCTCTCTGGCCTTTATAGATGTCTGAAGTTGTGAAGAGGACCATGTGTTGGTGTCAGCTGCTGCACGTGGGTTGCTCATGACAAGCAAGTCCTGATTAAAGATGGTGCTGGATTTGCCATCTATAAACAGCATTGAATTTTCATTTGGAAGATTTTGTTGATCAACGAGTTCATGGTAAAAAATTGTTACCTCAGTGACTCCCATGTGTAGAACCACAACTTCCAGTAGTTAATAATCTTTTTACCTCAGAGGTGTTCTAAATGGCCGTGCCATTCAACCTTTGTTCTCTCAAGTCTGACAGCTGGTGTGGCCTTTGTGTGGATTGCAGAAGTCAATGCAGGACTCAGTTCTTTGCAAGCAGAGAGACAGAAACTGGTGTGTTCACAAGTTCCTGGATGTGCACTGAATCCAAAGAGTATTGGTTGCTGCTCCAAACACACCTCTGTCAGATAGAGAAGGTTCACAAGAAAGTATGGCAGCCAGTGTTTTCTATGGCGATGTGACAAGCTGACAATCACATCTTGTGGCATTGTGCTTGCATTTGCATCAGACACAGCCTGTCTGATCAATAAATGCTGATCCTGCATGGCTGGCTGGAGTGTGGGACGGGAACGTCTCTCCACAAAAAAGCCCGTGCAGGGAGCAAGAGCCCAAACATGATCCCTTTGTTGTTTGTCTTGCCAGCCAACATTTGTCACAGCAGCTGGGAAGGAAGCACAGCAAAACCTCTTGGAAAAGGTGTCACCTGGGGCAGGGAAGGCGTTCAGGACAAGGGCTGGGGCAGCCTCACGTCTGTTCCTGGGGCTGGTGACTCAGTTGTGCCATAGGTCTAAAGACAAACACTTGCCTGCTCCCACCTGGTTTCAGTCAAGCTCTCCAAGTGTTTAACTGCCATGTTGCTCATGCAGGGGGCCTCATGGCAACTAAAGAGTTCCCTTTAATATTTTGGCTTTTGCTATTGCACAGAGTACATCTTCTTTTCTCCTCCCCTGAAAACTGCCATGGGAATTGGCCTGGAATATGTATAATTGAAAACAGAGGGAAACTGATGCCCTTTCCAAGTCATGTCTTTCTTGTGATATACTGCTCATTTACTTAAGCATCAGTTTATGTGCATACATTAGTAACACCATATTTTTTTTAAATTCCACTCTTTTGAAATACCATATAATAATTTAACAAATTGTTTCAAAGTCAAGAAACATTTTCCACTGTTAGTTAACAGAGCCTGAATTGTTCTTTGTCCTTTTGGTGACAGAAGTATACAGGAAGAATTGTTCTCCCTCTAAATAAAAAAAAAAAAAAATAAAAAAAAAATTTAAAAAGGAATAAAATAACCACAGAAGTACTTTTAAAGTACACACACTCCAGTCATATTTATTTTTAAACAATAGTAAATCATTTAATTGTTTCAACTAGGCTTAGTTCCAAGCAGTTCTAAATTCAGAATTAAAAGAATTGATCTTAAAAAGATGTGCAGGAAAACAAAACTCTCTTCCTCTCTCATTTCCTGTTTGAACTGATGGGAACTTGGGCTCTTCTTTAGTTAATTTGGCACACATTGCTCCCCCACGAGCCCCTCCAGTCAAAGATCACAGAATGTCCTCTTCTCAAAAGCAAAGCATGAATTTATAATCCAGTGTGTAATTTTTTTTCTTTAAAAATGAGCCAATTAAAAACAGCACTATTAAGAACATTTCAGTGGTTTTGTACTACTGGGTACAGCAGTGATTCCACTTCCAGCCTGCAGTGTGCTGAGTGTGTTGTACATTTCCCCCCTAATGCTGCTAAGTGTAACACGTAGCAGTGAAAGCAAAGCAACATAACAGTGACACACACCAGGTGCTCTGGTGCCTCCCAAAGGTCCTGATTCGAAAAGGAGGGATACAACTGGATCAGGAGATCAAACTCTGCCCCAAGAATTTAAGTAAATGGCCAGGGAGCTTCAAAATGTCCGTAGACAAAAGGAGGTTCCACAGATCTCGGGAAGGGCTGTGTCTGCTCACTTGGGGCATCACAGACTTAAGGCATTAAATGTGGACTTGGAGTATAGGGAGCCTCAAGAGTTTTGAGAATTCAATCCTGAGACTTTTTATTGTGTTCTTGTGAGTCTGAAAAGCTTCACAGAACTGAAACATATATTTTATTATATTTTTGTCTGCAAATACAACATCACTGGGTCAGTGAGGGTGATAATACAAAACATAGGTCATTTAACAGGGAGGCATCTCATGGACTATTTTATAAAATAGGGGTAAATTTGTTTTTCTTTGGTGGTTTTGTTTCTTTCTTTCTCTCTCTTTTATTTTTTTTTTCCTGGTTATTTCCAAGAATTTCTAGCCTAGAACAGCATTTGTAGGTTTATCCAGATGAAAACTGTGCAACTGTTTGACTGAGTAACCATTAAAGACTCCCTATTCAGGTAGGTCAAGATCATAAAAGTAGCTCCATTGTGATTTAAGAGGTCTGTGATGTTGCCATGCTCTGTTGTCCTTTTAGGTTGCTTTTACTCATTGAAAAATAGTCTTGTCATCACATTAATGGCTATAATTTTGGCTGATACTTGAACATAGTTGTGAGACTGGAAAGATTATTTCTGCTCTAATAGTTTAGGAGTTTCCACACACCTAAGGAACATAAGTTTCTTCCTATATCTGCAAGCCTGTCTCCCTTAAGCCAGTCAAAGGAGGTTAACATCATAATGTTTCTGTTTTAATTGAATGCAGCAGTAATTATTAAACTGAATGTGTAAGTCAGGTGTTTTGAGGGAAAAAAGTATGGTACATGGGCTAGCACCAAGAATGTGAAGGTAAAAAATGTTAAAACCCAAAGCTGATCAAAAATTCTATTTTTTTGCTTTAAATAGAATCACAGAGAAGTAGCTGGGAGAGAAGTTAAGGACAAAGTGATTCAAGTGATATGATTCATGAGAATGTTTCAACACATGACTTCACAGGCAAGAAAAACTTTTACTAATACACCAAAATATTTTCAGACCCTGGTCCCATATGAGGTCTTCAAAATGTGTGATCCAGCAGGCTGGAAATGTGTCATTTTCATGTACAACAAGTGTGCCATGATCCAGTGAAGAGCTTCTGCAGACCTGTCTCAGTTTGATCTTTCCAAAGTATCCTATAGACACATCTGAATGGTGGAAGAAACTCTGGAGGCCTGCAGTACACTGGATTTTTGATTGTTGTCAGACACAAGTGAAGGGAGCCTGGCACCCTGAGTCTCCTATCTCAGCCCAAGTCAAGGCTTAGGACCTTCTAGGTGGTTATCCAGCATAGTCACTCTAAATGACCTTCTGGGGTCAAATTAGTCCTTAAATTAGTACAATGACTGCTTAAAATTCTTTGATACTTCAATCTCTGTGAGTGTGGTGGAGGTATGAAAGCATCCTGGCGTGCAACATGCAGATCCAAACACCCACACTCTGTCTCTTCTGCCTCTCTGCAGACTTTCTGTAACAGCACAGACACAGGAGCCAAAATAAGGAGTGGTCTTTTTCCATTGTGTTTTAGTATGACAAGAGTCTGTAAGCACAGTCCAAAGGGAAGAATGGAAAAAGAGCTTGTGGGGTAGAGCCTGTGGTCTGGGGTTTGCACTAAGAAGTTAAGTGAAAGCCAGAGAGTGAAAACAGAGCTCTGACAGCTCGTGGGGGGAAGAGGTGAAATCTGAAAGAGCAACGGGGCAGGAAAGGGAAGTTGTCACACAGCCAAAATTAATTAAAAAAGGAATGAGGCTGAAAGGACTTGAATGGAGAGATTTCATTTGCCTTGCATCCATCTTCACTTGGATGAAAAAGCAGCCTCCTTAAAAAGAAAAAAATATTTAAGGGTTTTTAGCGTGTTCTTACAGCCTGGGTCAGTCAGCAGAAAAATCCCCTTCTCCCGTTGGGACTGTGGGGTGAGAACAGAGCTGTGTCACCTCAAGCTGCAGTCCTGTTCACAGGCAGGGCTCCTGCTCCCAGGGGCTGCTGCCTTCATTCCAGCAAAGCTCACTGCCCTGCTGGGAAGCCCTGGCTTCTTTTGCTTTGGAGGCTGTAAATACACAGTTGTTTGTCCTCTCCTTGTAGTCCTTTCTTTTTTTTTTTTGCTTTTAGTGAATATTGTTCTATTATATTGGGAGTTACTTAAACTTGTCTGTTACTGCAGTTTTGTGTGAAAAAGCACAGATTTTAAACTGGAGTTGGGGGGAGGAACTTCCTCTCCTTTCTCGAGCTTAGGTAGGCAGGCAGACATGCTCACAAGATGCCTCAGTCTGACTGAGTGAAACCCTCAAATCCTCTCTTACAGACTGACACAGGCAACTATGAAAACCGTCTCCCAATGAAGTTATTTTTTTGTAAAATATCGATTACTTAACCAGAATATTAAAAGAAAACAGAAGTTCAAAGACCACTGTTGACTTACTCATCCCTGGCCATGCTTTTTCTTGAAGCTAGGTGATGCTACAGGGGCAAGGATCAAGTATGAATGGGGTTTTGCAGCCTGATAAGGAGTCTAGCATTCCATCCCTGAACCAGAGATTATTGCTGTGCAAGGTAAACCAGTCTGACTGGGAAGCACACATCCCTTCTTTCTCAACATCCTACCTACTTTTGTAGTAGTCATAATTTGTAGTTGAACCCTTAGGAACTTGCTCTCTTTCTATTCTTGAGCCTGTAGGATAGATGACCTTGGAAATACTGTGGGTCCCTGTCTTTGCTTATTAAATTTCTTTTGTTCCTTTCTTTCCTGAGGAAATTGAAAGGATAAGGAATAAATAATGAAAACCAGATTATTTATGTAATCATATAACAATCAAGTAAATAAACAAAATGCAAACAACTCAGATAATTACAGCTCTGTTGCCAAGCCTTGGCAGTGTGTCTTAGTGAGCTTGACTGTCTCCATCCAGCTAAGACCCCACTGAGTTTGCAGAGACAGTGCTCATGGGAAAGAAGGCTCCCTTGCCTCTCTGCTCTTCCACACTTAACAGTTTCCAAGAGGGAAGGACAAGCAGGATACCAGCACAAAGCCCATTTCCTTCTCTCCATGTATTTTTGCTCCCCTCCCAAAGCAGGAGCAAACAGCTCTGAGGCGAGTGCGAGTCGTTTGCTGTCGGTCAAATGTTGCAGAGCTGCTGTGCCCTGTCACGGCTGTGAGCACTGTGATGATTAGCACTTCCATGCAACACTGTTCTGTACAGCTGCAGGTCCTGGAGTGCTGCAAGTGATACAAATGAGGTTGGCCAAAGCCCCTTCTCTCACAAGGCATTCCCCACCTCTGGGGTTTTACACTTGTGCTACAAAGGCTTTGGCCAAACCCCTTTCTTCCCCAAGGAAAGTCAGCACAGCTCCCTCACCCATCACAAAGACCAAATCAGAATCACATTTCTGGACAATGAGCGGGACTCCTGGCCCCAGGCCCAGCTCCTAAGTCTGGCTGGGGAAGCATATAACAGCCTTGAAATCTGCCCTGGACAAACTATGCAGCAAGACAGAGAGGAAAATGCCTTCTGCCCATCCAAAAAGCTCACAGCAATAAGGAGAGATGGATGTGCCAGAGCTGGATGGAGCTCTTGCCTAATCTAAAGGAAATATAGCTCTCCTCCCACTCCTCAAATATCTATCTGCTACATTGATTTTGTCTGATTTCCTCTAGCATAAGAAATTTAGGGGGTGGAAGCTGAGATCATTTTCTGATAGAGCAAAAACATATGTTAACCTTGAGTGCTATCATGTTTGCCTCCAGCAGCCAAGAAACCTCCATTTCTGCTCCACATTATCACTGGGCGATAATTTGTTCAGCAGGAAGAGTCTAGGGAAATTCTCTGTGGAGAACAGAGGTTTGCTGGAGTGAATCAGAAGGGTGGATGCTCTTGCTTAGCTGTGAGGTCCCTGGAAATGTGGGTCCCCTGTTCCACTTGCTTGGTGAATTAGCTGTGCATGGTCAGTGCTGCTCATGGAGGGAAGGAAATTCCGATAAATCAATAGTCAGGAAATGGACTTGCAGAGGATGCAGGTGGAAAACCACTGTCTTCTCAGAGTTATTTTCAGTGACAATATTGGCAGGGATTTTTGGTGTATATGATGATTCCAGCTGTCACTGCATGGAAGTTTTGCATTCTGAAAGAGAACATTCGAGTAAACAAAAACTTGGAGTTTTTCAGTTTGAAATTGTCTGTGCAATCCTGTACATGTAAGGGATTAAAACTGAGAGTTATTTACATTAAGAAAATAGCAAAAAGAAAAATTTAGGGTATCTGTGACAGTCATACCAGGTGGCCCTCTCTCAGACTTCAAGGGTGGATGTTATCCCAGAACCAAGGCAATCTGTCCTTGGGATTCTTTGTGCGAGAGAATCTCAGATGGGCTTAAAACTTGCACTGATAATTAACTTTTTCTATATCTTTTCCTAAATCTTACCTCTAAATGACCTGAGATGGTATTCATTTTTCCAAACCCGTGGACTGGGACATGGATACTCTGTTAAGTATCTCTAATCAGAAACATTTGTAATTGATATCTGTTTGTGTACATTTGGTTATTGAGAAAGTAGAGCAGAGAGACATGTGCTAAATTATTTTGATTAAGTCCTGGATACTGTGTTCTACATGGAAAATCAAACATTTTGGAGAAAGGTCTTTGATATCTAACAAATCACCAGTGATGTAAGTAGGATTTTCTACCTAATATTGTTATGGGTATGTAGTTGTTACTCTTTGAGGGTTCTTTAAATACATCTCAACAGGAGTGCTAACAGCTGTGGATTCAGGAATAAAGAAAGCAGTTACTATTCAAGAGATCCAACTGAATTTGGAAGCTTTCCTTCCAATTTACTGTAATTATGTCACTGGAAGAGCTGCTGTTAAATATGTTAAGGGTCAATGAGAGAGAATTTAATTATATCATGCTGACAGTTCTTTTGCTTTCCGTGCATAAAGTATTAAGTGTTAAAACCCTTGGACTGATTAGTAGAAAAATTAAGATTAATGTCTTGTACTGTAAAGAGAAGGAAATCTGCCCATTGTTGGCAAAAAATGAACCCTGATAAACTAGACAGCTATAATCCTTTTATGGGAAGGACTAGGATAACAGAATATGACATTTGGCTTTGTAAATGAAAAAAAGCCTTATGAAATAAAACAAAACTCAGATGTTTGATCACTTCAGGGTGATATCATGTAGGCACTCGCTGCCTCCACATATCCTCACTGTACACTTTCCATGCACGGTTCACTGTGGAGGGGGATGACTGGAAACAGCTGCCTTGCCTCAGATATTCCAGATAGCAGCTTGTCAAAACAATCTTCTGGTGAGCAGCGAACTTGTTGTGACTAAGTAATTTTTAGTGGATGTTTCATCAATTTATGTAATTTTCAAAGCTCTGCTTCCTTCAGGATTTTCTATGAGTCATGGGCAAGAGTCATGAAAGACAGTTAATGTTAATGTTATTTACCATTATGGATTACTGTAACTCTGCCCCTAACACACAACTTTACAGTCTGTATATGTGTGTTTATCAGTTTTGTACTATGTCCAATGCAGATGAGTTTACTTTGTGACCAGGCCTCTTGGATGTGAGTCATGCAAATAATAAATAAAAGTGCCATCCACCCAGAAATCTCAGTGTTCTGCAGATTACAAATGGCAGTTGTAAGGGAAAACTGATGTGCAAACTGAAATGACTTGCTAAGGGTCACTTCAGTGGTCAAATTCAGTCTGTCATCCAAGACTTCAGACCTCCAAAGCCTGTTTTTTCTCCAACTCATCCTTTGGTAATACCAGTGGCGCAGGAGCACAGCCGAGAAAAAAGGCACCGTGTAGCTTGTCTTCATGTCCACCTGTGCTAAAATGAAAAGTGAGAAATATGATGGAGTTGAGTTAACAAGGACTTCAGGACAGTTGAGGTAATGTTTCTAAGACAGCCTTCTAAGAGGGCTCTCTGCAGCTGTAACAGTATTTCAGATTTTTTGGAAGTGAAGACAAATTCATTGCATGCACAGGCTGTCTGAAAACATAACTCAGAAGATTGGGGTCAATGCACACTGGCTTTTTTTCTCACTTTCAGAAAAACAAAGACAAACCTGTAGTGTTTCCTGACTTTCTTTGACTATGCATTTGAGTACAAAGTATTATTAAGAACAAAAATGTTTGAATTGAATGGAAATATTATTGTGATTTTTTTCAACAACTGTGAAGTTACATAGCTTCATAATCCTGAATATTTTTTAGTATCCATTTGCCTTTGGTTTTTCAATATTGTGATTAATAAGTATTTCATCAGCTCCCCACAGCTTTGCTCATACAATATTTTATTCAAGCCACATGATGAAAATGTTTATCATTTGGATGAAATAATGAAAATGACCTTATTTGATTTCCTCCTGTATGGCTGCCAAAGTCTGTAACAATAACCAAGATAAATACAAACTCAGAATATTTTAGCCAAAATTTTGTAATGAAAAAGCATCAAAGACATTATATTCAACTGTGTAATTACTTTGTAAGGACTCTGAGATAGAGCAGCTGGTTGGAAACAGAAGTAGTTCGATTTGCCTCATTTGGGTGTGTGTTTACACAGTGAAATATTCTTGATTTGTACATTAAAATTGTGCAAGAGTATAAAGACACACCCCAGAGTCCATATATGAGGGCATAAAACTGCAACACAGTACAGAATAGAGCCACAGAGGTATTTTTTCAGAAATAAAAATCTCTAGTTCTAAAAACAGAATAACCTTCGAAAATACCAAATTGCAACAATAGCTGTAGCTATTTAAAGGTTTACCCCTCAAAAAGCACTATTCAGTCAGGCAAATCAAAATGCCCATTAATATTTCCAAGCAAACCTGTGCTCTTTTCTCGTATTTGTGTGTCAGACACTTAAACCTGTTTTAGCTGCTCCGTTTGAGACTGTCTGCAGAGGAAGAAAACAGGAGCTGCGGGAAGCAACCCACCAGTGACCTATTGGGTTTCACTGAAACTGCTGTGTGGGATTAAGTGGAGAGATTGCAAATAAAAGGAGAATGGAAAAATCTATGCATCTTTGTGTCCTGAGGCAATGTCTGACAGTTAATTCAAGCCTCCTTACTCCCATATATGCAGTGTTGTATCAGCTGAGAACCAAGATTTTGCTGCTGAATTGGAGCTCCAGGATCGCCTGGCTGCTGAGAGGACAAGAGAATTGCTGGTGTTCTCAGCTGACTTGATAACAGCAGCCCTGGTGCCTTGTGCTATTGCCTTGGTTTCACAATAAATATGTAGTTGGTGGGTGGGTGTTTCCAGTCAGTGGTGTCTACAAAGCTGTGTTTTAGTCATGGAGCTGTGAAAATAACCATGCCAGACTTTCCCAACAGCTCTCTTTCCCTTACACTGAAAGGCAAAATGTATTGCTTGCACTTCCCACACCCTGGACATAATTTTAGGGACTTTCTTTTTTAATCTCACATATCTTACTTTCCTTTTATCCCCTTTCCACCCAGAAAATACTAGATGCATAAGAAAAGTTTTAGGCAAGGGTGATGGCAAGTCTGGAAATAAGTACCACAATCCTGTAACATCCTCTTTGGCCTTTATCAGTGTAAAGATGGCCTCATAGCCCTTGTTTGGTTTTCCCATATTTATCACTATCAGCTCAGCTACAGGTTCCAGTAGCTCATAACGTATGTTAAAAAGATTTTTCTTCTGATCATAGCAGAGAGGCATGAAGCCTCAGATTGCAAAGTCTGGATCTGATGTGATTGGACCTGTTTTCAGATCCAAGGGTGCTAGGTGTGGGGAGAAAAGGGGTCTGCACATCTCTGCCAGGCAGGCGTGTTCCCCACAGCACATTTTCTAGAATTAAGTCTAATTTTAAATGTGGTTTCCTCCACTTCCTTGCACTAACCTTTCATACTGAGTTGATCTCATTGTCTGGCAGCTTTTCCATATGTTCAAGTGTTTGCCTTCTCAGTTCCATCCTATTACTCCTAATAAACTCCCTCATACCATGTTTAATAACTTCTCCTCTTACTACCTCCAACTATACGCAGACGATTATGTTTCCCCGTAGTCAGAACTTAATCAGTTTGCACATGCTGAACACATTAGGAACTTCCAGGGGTTGTGTGTAGAATGGCTGGCCACATATCACCAGGATTTTCTGAGAGAGGCCAGTCCCTCACACGTGCCAGTGACCTGGGAGCGCCAGTCCCAGGATCTGCTGAAGGTTGCTCCAGTGGCACAGCGGCTGGGGGATTCTGTCCAGGTAGGAAGGGAAGCAGGGGGAAAGAGAGAGAAAGAATGAGAGAGTCTTCGTTCCCTTCTAGCACCTAGAGGAGAGCTGGGTGTGGGTGGCAGGAAAGGAATTTAATTACATACTTCCTCCATCTCTCCCTGCTTCCTGGTGCCTAATCTTTATTTACCATTGCCCATATATTTTAGTCTTCTAATCCCTCTAAGGTGTGTGTGTTCAGCTTCAGCTGGGGCCAGGGGCCCTGGACAAGTGCAGTGTGACCCAGTGCACAGCCCTGTGGGACCAAGAGCTGCTTCCTCCCTACTGTAGAGGAGAAACAGGCAATAAGGAAGGAAACAGTGAGAGGGAAGTGGATGTTTGGATAAGGCCACTGCTAATCCACTAAATAAAAACAATAAGGACCCCTTGTGTTAAATTTAGATGGATCTAGACAATGCTTTACTATATTATTTGTCTGGAGAGATTAGGGTAGCAGCTCTTATTCATCCCATTGCCCACAGCTTTCCCCAGCCATCTTACACCTCCTTGCCATGAAAGAACTTAGACCAGCATCATGTGCTCTTGAGCTGCACAAAACTCTTCTTCAGCCACCTTATGTCAGACAGATAACTTCCACTGCCAAAACAGTGTAGGTACATTTAGCCCATCACAGCCCTGGCAGACACAGGAATCAGTATGTTTTTGCTAATGTTATCCAAGGGATTGATTTTACAGATATATTCTGAGTATCTAGACTAAATAAGACTGTGCCCAGCATAGTGGGTCCTGGCTTTCCTGGTATTTCTGAAGAGAGGAGATTCATCCAGTTTGTGCAGGTTCCATTCAGTTTCTTCTCATCAAATGTGAACAAATATTATCTCCTCTCCAGTGGATGTACCACTGAGGAAAGTCCTTTCCTGCTCACAAACTTATGCTATTTACACTTGGCATAAAATTCTTTAATATTCATGAAAATGGAGAATGGAGCCCAGTTTATTTGCTTTTATGGAAGAAAGCTGGTCCCTAAGGATATCCTTCTTTATGACTTTTAATGTAAATGCTGAATAGCAAAACCATTAGATAACAGAGATGATAATTGCTTAATTTTGTGTAAAAAGATGTCATTTCCAGCAGATAATTAAAGAAAAAAAAGAGAGGAGGAGATCCCAGAGATAGCTGTGACAGGTGCTTCCAATGACAAGGGACAGCTGCTTAGTGTTGGCATTGGTTTCTGAGTAGGTAAATTAGTTCCCCACAGGGCTGTTTGGATCTCCTGCTTGGGTGTCTGTGTTTTTCATAGGGGTTATCTTTGCTGGGGATATGGATTGGGCTTTGCATCTAGTACAAAAAATAAATCAGTCACTACTCTCCTGTCTTCCATGTGAGTGTCCTCTCAGTGTCCTAGAGATTCCCACCTTCACTGTATCGTTTCCTCTTAGGGTGAGCTGTAAGTGACTTCCATGCACACCTTCACTGGGGTATCTGAGGCAAGGTCCCATCCCAGCTCCATGGGAACTTTGTGTCTGAACCCCTCCAAGTGGATGGAGACTTTCAGTGCTCCAGCACCAAGGGAAATTCTTTATATCTTCTATGGACCATCGTTAATGAAAAACTGTGCCTGGGCTCATATTTAGCAGAGGCTTCTGTATTTTAAGGGGGGGTTCTTTATAAGAAAGGCAGTAAAACACCAGAAAGGACTGAAAATACCTTCCTACTTAACATTTTCATAGTAATACTTTCTTACTCGCTGAGTTGGATTTTTAAAATAATTTTATTTGAATTTATCTATTTTTTCCCTTGCATGATGGAGGGAGGGATCAGCACTTTTTTCCTATTCCACTAGGAAGCAAAGCACCATAATCTGTCTGACCTACCCACAGATATTGGGCATTTCCACCTCTGCTGATTCATCATAGAGAAACCAGTTTGTTGGAGTTTTTTATTATAAATAAAATTTAAATTAGTATCAGGCAACAAGCTGTCCATGAGCCAGCAGTGTGTCCTGGTGGCCAAGAGGGCTGATGGTGTCCTGGGTTGCATTAGGAAGAGCATTGCCAGGAGGGAGATGATCCTGTCCCTCTGCTCAGCCCTGGAGGGGCACATCTGGAGTGCTGTGTCCAGTTCTGGGCTCCTCAGAACAGGAGAGACATGGAATCTGGAGCTGGTCTAGTGGAGGGCAACAAAGATGATTCAGGGACTGGAGCATCT
>VZRX01021195.1:0-19457 GCA_013398075.1 Notiomystis cincta | reverse complement strand
CTGGGCCAGGGCAAACCAAGACATGATGGCACCAGAGCCTCAGTCCAGGTCAGGACTGCTGCCAGTAGGATTAGGCTCTAAAAATGTGAATTACACAAGATACCGACAGTCATGTCCCAGGCACCTCTAAGGGAACTTGTGGCTGGAGCTGAGAGATGACAGAAACACAAAAGGAAAATAAAGCGTTACTTTTAGAAGGAAAAAAAATCAAACCTTAGAACAGTTTGTATCTTGCACTACCTGGAAGGCTGTAAATCAATAACGAGGACATTCTATCAGAGAGGCTTTATTTCCAAGGTGAGTTAATGGACATAAATCTCCTCCAGGCAATGGATGTAGAACATCAGACTGTGTGATCAAAGGGGTGGCAGTTTTAGCCTGGGTTGGTTTTGTGTCTAAAATAATCTTCTCTCAGGAGAAATGGAATTTTGCTGCTCTTCTAGGGAGACAGGGAAGTTTGGCTCTGCACCAGCAACTGCCCGGATGCCCTGTTGGCTTTCTAGCTGAGGTATCAGTCAGAGGAATTTGTAGCATCTGTGTAAAAGCAGCAGAACCCAAGTGTTGTAAAATAATTAGGGGGAATCCAGAACTGACCTGGTAAAGAGGGCAGAACTTTGCCTGAGTAGTGCCTATCTTCAAATCTGTTTGCAAGGTTTTTTTTTACGTACACACTGAAATATAGATGCTTTCCCTGCTTGCCTTGAGTGAAGGCAAATAAAGCCTGGCTCAAACCAGGTTTGAACCAAACCTTGTGCATCCTCCACCTCATCCTTCTGCTATCCAACAATCCAACTTATCTCCAAACAAGCTGCATTTTATTTTGCAGACTACACCAGGTATTTTGCCATTTGGTGAATGAGATCCAGATTAGCCTCCCCAAGCACACATCAATACTTTCCAAATGAATGCAATCTAGTCCTGGGAACTGTCATTTTCCTTGGATGCTTCATTACAACAATGTCCATTCTTTCTTAAAAATAAGTAAATGCTTCTGCTCTGGCATTATGGCACATTACTCCATGACTGTGGACAGCAGTAAAACAAACAGGCTGCCCTTCCAGGAAACATGAAAAATCCAACATGAGCAGCAGGGGCCAAGGCAGTGGCACTGTGAAACGTCCTCCTCCATTCTATATCAATAATTTAGCTGTAAATTTATATTAACTATCACCTTCAAAAAAAAAAAAAAAAGATGATAAGATTCAAATTTACAATGCCACAGATATTAAAGGAAGTCTGCACGGCACTTTACAGAAATCACAGAAGATACATTTTATCACAGTTGCTTTAAATTTTTTGAAACATTTAATCCCTTTCCAAAAGTTATTACAACATCTTGAATCCTTTACTTTCACGTTCATTATCTACTCTAATTTGAACATGGCAAATAGACCATATTGATTTAGGCCAGAACAATCCAGTGCAGGACTAACCTGTGCCCTTCAGTACCAAGCAACACACTTCCAAGTATTTTAATAAAAGTAACCACATAACAAATACAACTCTAGATAATTCTTACCTTCTGCTTTACAAGCACATCTGTGTGTGCTTTGTAATTTTGTATTTTTAATTTTGGTTTACTTTTTAATAGGAAAAGCATAAAATTAATATCTTGTGGCAGCAAATGCCATTACCTGCTCCCTCTGAATGATCTCCTTCACCCCTGGCATGCATCCAGCTGGACAGTGCACGACCCCAAGCTCCTTTGGGCAGGAATTGGGCCAGATCTGTCAAGCTAGGGGAGTGCTGCCTTCAGGAAGGCACCGTTGGTGGCAGCACAGGACAGTTCATGTTTTCATATCCTTGATTTCAGTCCTTTCTGCCCTGCACCAAGACCACCAATCCGACCTGAAATGCTCCAAATACATCAACCTCCAAGGGCTGCAAAACATTTTGTCTGACAGAGTGGTGATGCTGACATGGGCTCATGGGTGTTGATCCTTCCCCCAGTGCCAGGCAGGACTGCCCAAGGTCATTGTTGCACAGCCACAGGTAAAGCCAGGACTCTCCCAGTGGGCCAGGCTGCAAAGCAGGCTCTGGTCCCTCTGGGTGCTGAGAAAGGCAGCCAAAGGCTCTGCCAGGCACATCAACTCTTCAACAACCTACAGGAACTGCAGCACCTGGACTATCCCAGGGATATGAACTATCTCCAGACCTCTGACAGAACAGGTTTTGCATCTTATCACAAACTCAGGTCTCAAAGCCTGTGCAGGATATCAGAGAGCAGATGTCCGTCCCTGGGCTGTGCTCAGTGTGAAAAGCCCATAATATGTTTGGTTGACTTTCCTATAAGTTGCTTGCGTCAACAAAATTAATGTGACATTTATGACTATTTTGAGGATAAAATGAAGTTGCTTAAATTATTCTGTGGAAGCAGCGTGAGCCAGAATTATTCAGTTGACAAAATCTAATTAGGTGTAAATTATTTCAGGTTATATGAATTATAAAACATTTCACAGAGAACTCAAACTCAAGGCTCAATGTGATGCAGTGAATTAACATGCTGGGCATCTGTTTGCCAGAGTTGGGTTTCAACTGGGGACAAAGTCACACAGGTAATTAATTTCTTCTTTCTACCAGATAGGCAGAGGAAGCCATGCCCCATATGACAGATATTTGACTAGAGCTAAAAGGTTTTTTTCCTTGCAGAAAATTGGAAGAATTTGAGAGCTGGTCAGTAGATGTAAAAAGTAGCTCTTAGTCTAAACCCCAAAACAGAGCTGAAGTTCCTGATGCCTAGGGATACCAAGAAGAGAATATTTTGGCAGCAAGCTGTCCTTGGAGCCTGGTGTCCAGCTCCATCCCTCATGCAGAAAATTCCTGTGTAGTTACACGGAGAAACATTTCAGCACATGGTTAAGTTTAATAACACACTCACTTTTTTAAGTGTACTTTGATGCTCTGCAGGATCAGCATGTACAGAAACCTGCCTAATTACCACGGTGTTTATTTCTCCTGATAAGTTTAATTTTTGCTGTTTAGATGCAGAAATGCCATCATTACCTTCTACAAAGCCAAGCAGGGCATCTTTGAACTCAAAGTTATCGGTGGGTTTAATGGCTGAAAAGCAGGATGCTGAGGAGCTCCAAGGATGACAGGATGTCCTGTGCTGTGGCTATGGAGGAAAAGGAATGATGGGCAGCTGTATAATTAGATATTTTGGGTGGGAGAAGACAAGTGTTTTATGAACATCAGCTTTGCTCACTTGCTGTCAGCCTGATGCAGAGGGAGGGTCTGGGCACTGTGGGAAGGAAGCAGATCCAGCTCCCACAGGAGGTTTAGAAATCCACACTGGGATTTGACGTGATCCTGATTTTCCATTTAAATGCACCATGATTCAACATGGATTGCTGGATCTCACATGGGACTCCAACTACCTTCTCACACTGCTTTCCAACTCCTTGAGCAACCTATTGCAGGGAGACACAAGTTATTTACTATCACTCACACTCCCTCTGTAAGGATCAGAGAAAATTACTGGAAGCAAAGCAGAACATTTGGTCACAAAGCCTTGAGAGGATGCACACACAAACCCCACAGCCCTGATTTTCTCTTTCTCTTTAAAAAGTTCAGCTGTGCTGCTAAGCTCCAGTTGGGGCCTTTCTCAATGGATAGACATTGCAGCTTAGTTAAAAACGATCTGCAATGCTATCAGCTGCTCTCTTGTTCCATTTCTACACAGAATGCATTTCTCACACACTGTTGACCACAATCCCTTGAAAAGACTGGTAAGGATTACATATTTTAGATGCCATCTTTTCTGCTACCTCAAACAACAGACCATAGCAAGTGAATTGGGAAAAAAGCACAGTTAAAAACAAGGAAAAAAGTAGACACAGAGAGAACACATGTGTACATAAAACAATTAACTATTATTTGCTCAAACTGACTCTTCATTTGCTTTAGAGATTTAATGAATAAAGCTTGATTCCTTGCTGCCTCACACTACCTGGAGCCAGAGGAGCACAGGCTCCCATTCCAGGCAGCCAGGCAGACACGAGCTGGATCTGAGGTATGGGATGGAAATCCAGGTGGCTCTCCTGCATTCTTTGAGGTCCTCACATTGCCAATTTTCTAACTGAAGTCTTAACTACAAAGAAGTTGGAAATACCAACAACGGCCTCAGATGCATCTGTCAGAACCCTTCTGTGTGCAGATAAACTGCATCTTCAAGAATAGATTAGAATAGAGAGAATCTTGCATTTAGAAAGGGCATACAAAGTCATCAGTCCAACTGCCATGGTCATCTCCTCTTCCTTCCCCCAGTACACACATACATATGTGTGTGTGTGTGTGTGTATAAATATATTTAATAGTCAGTCTTAATCCTACACCAAGATGCCAGAGAAAACAAAGCCAAAGCAAGATAAATCCAGCACTCTCTATTTCTATCTTTGTAACAAGAGCTGGTGGCAGAGATCTGAGGATAAACACAAATCTGCTATGGTTCACTAACCTTCACTCCACGGTGATTGATAACTGCATTTTTAAGTGCTGCAGGTATCAGGCTCAGCTCTGGGCTCTGTATCCCGCTCTCTATCCTGTTTTTAAGAACATGTTGCAATGTACTCTAGGACTGAGGGACCAGACAGCTTCTCCAAGACCTCCCATGTTCATGCCAGGACTGGAGATGGTGATGGAAGAGGTGAATATCAACCCAATTTCCCTGCCTCAGCAAAAGCAGCGTGGCTGATGAGGACAGCAGGGTGAAAAGTAAAGGAAATTAAACCCAAAACAAAGCACAGAGCAGGAAAGGGCCTTTGTAACTACAAAGTGATTCCCTCCCTTTTGTCAACACTCACTCCCAATTCTGTAGGAGTTAAGGCTGCCACGTAATAGGCACTGCTGAGCTTTCCCCGGGGTGGCAGCCAAGGCCACTCACCCCACTATTAGAGGCCTGACAAGCTTTGTCAATGCAATCTACTGAAGCAAGTGAGTGACAAGCGATCAATATTCCCCACTCTCATGGGTCATCACAGGTGACAGAGGTCTAAGTAATAAAACAGCCCTGGCTGCCTCCTCTAACTTAAATGCTTCCCCAGCCACAATATTTCTTTTTTGTCTAAGCGCCTCTAGCTAAATTCCTCACAGATCGAACCATCGGATGGGCTGAGGTTCTGAGGAATTGCAGTGTACCAGGATTGATGCCGGCCCGGGAAGGCTCAGCAGGCTGGAGACACAGGTTCAAATAAATCACAAATGACAAGCTCAGCACTGTAATCTGCCAGCACCAGGTCCTGTGGCAGCCCGGGGACACGAGGAGGGTGTGGGCACTGAGCATGGCATGGAGCCACCTGCCAGTCCAAAGCAGCTCTCTGAAAACACTCACCACAACACCCCTCCTTTCCCTGGTCTGTAAGCTGTTCTAAAAATTACTGGGAGGAACCTACATAAATTGGCAGTATGGTTTTAGCAGAAGACAGAGGTGCTCTGCTGTAAATCTGAGGGACGTGCTGATGGGACTAAAGCTCACAGGGATGTTGAAGCAGTTGGAAACACTGACCAGGTGGGTCTTTATAGCATGAAAAAACCATCCTCCCTTCTAAACATTGGCAATGAGGGTGCAGGTTTTAAGAGAATCCCCTGCTCCATTCCAGTGAGCCACCCTTACCCCTGCCATGCCACGAGGCACCTGGTGGGACAAGTGCAGATGGCCTGGATTTGTTCTGTACAACTGTGCCACAGCCAGCAACCACAGAGAATCTCCTGTTTTCCTAAAGCCACAAATAACTTGGTGTACAGCTGTGTGCCAAGGAAGAGCTCAGGCTTCAAAAAAATGCAGCAATTTACAGTTCAGAACCCAAATTTAAGGCAGATGAGGAAAGCCCCCATGTTTCAGCCCCCACGAAAATCCTGCCCCAATTCCTGCTGTCAATAACCATTATGGATGCAAGCCATCAATGTCCATCTGGGATCTGAACGTTGTCCAGTTTTTTCAGATGTTTAGAACCAGCTTTTATTTGGAATAATCTCTTTAACCAAAAAGCTTTGCAAACACCACATTTTGCTACATTCCTGGGAGACAAGCAAGTGATACACACTAATTTATAGGGAATAAAATGGAGACACAAAGCAGAGCCAGAGGCACAACTGGACACAAAACCCTACAGGAACGTAATTCCACACTTAAAACTTTAGACAACAAGTATGTCCTGGAAAAGAGTCTCTTCTAGGGGATAACTGTCAGTTGTGAAATTCTGTTTAAACAGGTGGCAGGACGATGCTGTGTTGTTTGGAAGTAATTTGGGCACTGTTTATACACCAATCTCATGATCTAAGCTGGGATAAAAAAGACTATAATGCTCAAAATCTGTATTTTTACACAAGTTCATCCTCTTTCACTACAAAAGGCAAATCAATCAACTAATTCTGTTTAAAACATGCATTTATTCTGCCAGTTATTTATAAGAATTACAGATATTTCCTAATTAAAAAAAAGCAACCCAGTTCACCTATGCCAGTGTGGTTTCACCATAAATGTCTGAGAGCTGAAATAATGTATCAGCAGTATTTTTTATCTGTGCATGGGACACTTGACCTGGAATGGTATGAAACAGAAAAAAATAACGCAGTATATGGGATTATGTCAGAAACCTTTAAAGGCTATCAATGAAATCATCTTCTGTCCAAGGCAAACTGGGTTCTTTTTATGGCAAAGGAGAATAAATGGAGATAGGAACTCTGTAGCAACATCTTTTGGAATACAGAAAAACAGATGAGGAAGCCCATTTCTTAAAGAAAAACTGCCCTAACTCCTGGGATAAAATTAGATATCCAATAAAGAAAAGGTCAATGTCCTAAAGCAGGATTTGGTTCTCTAACACACTTGACTACTGGCCAACTCAACCAGCTGGACAAGCACTGGAGAAGAGCATGTGGGAAGGATATATTTCAGAGCAAAGTAATCTTTTTAGTCACTAAATTCAGCTGATTTTCTAAATGATTAGATGAAGGCTTGGCTGTTCCCACATCACTACTGAGGAAAGGCTGCAGGACAGGAGCTGCACTAAGATGTGAAGCAGCACATGAACACAGCCAGCCTTAGGACAGCCCATGGTGTTCCCAGAACAGCGTGGTGGCCGTGGTGGCTGTGGCGGCCCTGGTGGCCATGTTGGCCGTGGTGGCCATGGTGACTGTGATGGCCGTGGTGACTGTGGTGGCCATGTTGGCCATGGTGACTGTGGTGGCCGTGGTGACTGTGGTGGCCATGTTGGCCATGGTGACTGTGATGGCCGTGGTGACTGTGGTGGCCATGTTGGCCATGGTGACTGTGGTGGCCGTGGTGGTGTGGTGGCCCTGGTGGCTCTGGTGGCCCTGGTGGCCATGTTGGCCGTGGTGGCCACAAGGGGAGGTCAGACCCAGAACAGAACAAACCCTGCACGTTCAGGCGAGCGCCGCTGCCCAGCCCAGCTGTGCCGGGAGCACAGGGCAGCTCTGAGCGGACTGTGCCAGCAGGTTTGAGAAGGGAAGCCACGTTCAGTGCACACCTGCCCTCCTGCTGTCCTAAAATGCCCCTTTCACACTGCACTGTACAAGCTCAGCTAACCCCACGCTGCAGGTGGAACACATTCCTCCTCACACTGGTGTTCAGATGCAGACACAATACACAAAAGTCAGGTGACAGAGAAATAAAAACTGTGAAGCTTTATTTCTTCTCTCCAGAAGTTTACTGCTATTCTCTCCCAGACAGTCATCCAGCTTTTTTTTTCCCCTTTGGCCCCAGAGGCTTTTGACTTTCTCTAGATATAACTCCAGTGTACTTTAAAAATAGAGAATGAAAGCAGTATGGCTAAAATGATCTGATAGCATCACATACTGCTCTTAACCTAATTTATTACTGATGATGTAGTCATTAATGTACTCTGAACATGCACTATACACTCCTCTTTAATGAAAAAGTAGCTGGGGAAGCTCATCCAACTTGCTTCAGAAAGTTGAGTCCCTAGAGGCTTACATGTCATCTACCCTTAGATTTATCCACGGCTGAAGGAGATATTTTAAAACATATCTTCTTGTTATTCTTTTAAAAGATAGTTCCCTTGATGCTGAGCCTTGAAAGTTTAGCAGATCTTATTACCAGAAGTGAACTAAACTAAAGCAATTGGTGTAATGGTTGTTACACAGTGGGTACAACTCACTTGCCATGTTCTCTTCTCATCCACTTTCATCTCAGAGTGCTTATATGAGCAGGAAAAGTTATTGTGACTTTTCTTCTCATCAGCAAGGAGAGAAAAGAAATCTGGCAAAACTAGACTGGAGAAAGCACAGGAAAAGGAACTATGGAAATAAATGTCATTGGGACAAATTCATATGGTACTCTGGGAACTTAAGAGGAACCATACAGACAGAAGGGCAACACAGCCCCTATCCAGACTCCCAGCAAGGATGGTCTGTAATTGGCTACCATTGACTAACAATGGAAAGGAACTTTTAAGAAGCCATCACGCTTCTCTCCTCACGATGCCACTGACCTGCTGAAGCCTCTGGCTCCAGAAGCTCTCAGCATACACCAGGTCCACAGCTATGGCACTGGGATGATCCTATCCTTTAGAAATCCCACAGCAAGCTCAGGAAATCATGAGCTCCAGGCCACAACAGTGCAACAGAAACAACTGCTAGGGAAGCACAAGGCTTCCTGGAGTATGAGGGAGAAAAACAATTTAAAAACTCAACAAACCCAAAAATGAGAGAGAAATATAAACCCTTTATCCCAGAACCAATGGTAGATCATGGCTCATGCAGTGAGAAGGCAAATAATTCTTTTGGAGAAAGACCTACCACGAGGAAAAACAAATGAACAATAGGGGAAATTAACAGGTATGTGAGCCCAGAAAGGGCTCAGTGGGAAGTGCTGTTTCCATGTCTCAGGCCTATAAATCATCCCTCTCCTGTTCTACAGGCATGCTGTAGAAGAACCACAGCTTTTCCTGCGAAGGACAGAGCAGTAGGGATTATCTGGATGTGATGTTCCCTTCTGCATGCCAATTATGGTGCTAAAAGGCCACCAGAAATATTTAAGATGAAGGAAGTCAACACCTCTTCATTCCTGTCTGGTGAGCAGCTCTTCATACTTTTCATGCTTTATCAAATGTGGATCATGTCTGCCCAGGAAGGTTAAGTGCAGTGTTAAGGGTTTCCAGGTTAATTGCACTGTAACTTTGTCAGCATTTCCATTCCTGTCTCTTTTTAAGGATTTAAATACTGAAATCTAAACATGCAACTCAAAGCCAGTTTCAACCTGCAGGATCCTAGGCTGAGGGCAACTTTTTTCCTTCTGTGGACACAGAGCAAACTCTAACTATTAATTTATTCTAGCAGTTCTTTTCTTTCTTCCAAGGTGTAAGGAACAAAAAGACAAAGATCAAGTTATTTTGAGTGTAGGAGCTCGTGTCCAGTCCAGCCAGACTCCACCCCTGTCTGGAGGCTTTGTCCTTTGTGAAACCCTTTGCTGTGACTGCAGCCACGGGAGCTCCAGGCTGGAGGAGGCATCACTCCTGCTGGAATCCTCTCTACTGACACCAGAAGGACCATTAAATGTGCTGTGTTAGTCTAAGTGTCTTTCAGGTCTGTGTTTACCCAAGACAGCATTATTTGAACGTGTGTATTTGTGATCCAATTCACCTGGAGCGCCGCTCGATCCTACAGGAATAAGACAAGGACGTCCCATATGGTGGCAAGGTAGAAAATCTCCTCCAATGCAAACCACCTCTGACCTCTGGGATAATAAATTCTTCTGCAAATGACTGGGCAAAGTCCTGGAGCCTGTGTGCAGGGAAGATAAACAGCCCTCTTTGTCCTCGGGGCCAGAAGTGGCCATTGTATGGAGCTGGCCCAAAGGATTAGCGCTGCCATGATTATTTGTGTTATATGAGCTATTTCAGGAGCTAATTGACCCCAGCACAAAAGCCGGGTGAGAAAGGCTTTTGTAGCTAATAGAATGAGCAATACAGAAAAGGGTAAGGTGCTTTGAGCAATTGGGCCACAGTATACAGACACTGACTCAGTTTTAGCTGACAACATCAAGCAGGGCAATCTAATCTCCCCAGTTAGCACTAAATCAGCCTAGTATAAATGAGCCCATGACAGAACACGGAGAAATGGGACTTGCTAAAAGGATAACTGAGGATAACTGCCTTGTGAAGCATAAATATTGAAGATGTTCAGAACTCTTCATTGCTCGAGCTAAGCATGCCTGGCAAGAGCTGTACAGGCAGAGCTGCTGGATACTCAAATCTCTGCTTTTTGAGGGCATGATGGTAAATGTCAGTATCTACATAAGGTATTCTGAAATTATACACCTACGTTCCTTCCTTCCCTGTCTTGAGTGCTTAATGGCAGAGGACAGTATTGACACTGAGAAACTGATGAGACACTTAAACATTAAATCATAAAGTAACAACAACAGAAAACAAAGCCATTTTATCCAGGATGACAGGCATGAGAAGGAGGATGGGCTATGGCTGTAGTGTACAATTTCCCAAAGTAAACTACTTGCCTCTAAATTCACTTGTGAAGAATCATGGAATCATTATGGTTGGAAAAGGCCTCTAAGATACTTGTGAACAATTATGAATTTAAGGGGGGAAAGTGAAGCTGAATTTAGAACTGAACATATTTTTTTTGGCATTTAGTCACAATTCAGCAAAGCCAGTTTTATCTCAGATTCAGAGCTAAACAGACATAAAGGATACAGTGAAAAAAATTAATCACTCTGACCTTTCTAAAGCCACTAGAAAAGCTGCTGCAACATAATGCATTACAAATTCTGCACTAAATATGGTGTACAAGAGAACACAGCCTTGTAAATATGCAACAGAACAGAAAAAATCGTATTCATCATTTCTTTATTGAACCTACATGGACCCCTCACTGCACTATCCAAGGCCACCAGAAGCATAAAGAAATTAAAGAACACAAAATCCCAGCCAGGAAAAGGAGAATTTATAGATGCTTCACAAATGGGGTAATGAGGCAGAGAAAAGAGAAGGTCTCTGTGGACAGACTGAGCCTAAACCAGAGACAAAGTCAAGTCCGTGTCCCCTGAGCCAACACACTTTAGTGTAGGCTTATTATTCCCTTCACGCGTTTCACCAGTGCCCATGCCAAGGAGGAGCTCTCTGCCCAAATGTGTCCCAGCCTTTCCATGAAGCAAAAGGCTTTCCAGACCCTTCTGCAATCTTAAAGGAATATCCTGAGGATCAGGAGGAGAGGACGTGGCAGCCCCAGCAGCTCCCATGCCACGGCGCATGTCACTGTGATCCCAGGGTACCCCACTGCACTCTGACACACCTTTAGCCCAAGACACCAGCCCAGGGGTGTTCCAGCCGTGTTCCCCAAGGAGAAATGTTCATCTCCAAGGTCTGCATCTACAGCTGACAGCCAGCAAAGGGATGCTTTGACTGCACCCAAGACCCCCCACACCTCAGGGGCACAGGCACCTTCGAACATGGCCTGGTGAATGCACAGGGCTGGGAAGGGCTTTGAACACAACCTCACCCTGTCCTACACCAGCCAGCTCGGCATGGAGCCACAGCAACCAGCAGTGGCACCCCCCCAAAGGCTGTGGGTTTCTGAAGTTACCTTGTAATTGATTTTCCTCATCTTGTAGAGAACCATGGGTTCTGAAGGCAGGCCATGTGGAGGTTGCCCATGTGGGCAGTGAGCACGCCGGCCTCGGCACCCACAGCTCCACTGACCTGAACACCCTGTCCAGGGACAAAGGCAACCCCAGATGGCAAGGGTTAAAGTCAGTCATTGTTCCTGGGCCTCTTCAAACAGTGCAAACCTCCTTAGCAGAGGTAATGTTTTAAGCATACTTATTTCCATGAAGCAAATCCAGTGTGTAATTCCAGGATTAGTCCAGAAACTAAGAAGCTTTCTGTTTTCAGCAAAGTTAGTTTCCATTTCAAAGTTTAGTTAGGCCTTAGAAGTTAATCAAAACACACAATTTCACAGTTTCATATGCACTTGTTATAAGCAGAGAGATCACCAAATGAAAACGCATACAATTGTAATGCTGAGAGAGGATTCTGTACTATTTCCTTCTATTCAAATGGAAGAGGAGAAAAGAAGAGGAAAGAATGAATCAGTACTAACACGTGCAGGTTCACCACTGACACTGCAATCCTTGTGGGAGAGGTTTTACAGGCCATGAGACTTGTAAAGATCTACAAAGATAAGAAAAGATCTATTTTTAATGCCTCTGTAGGCATTAATACCTCTACAGACATTAGACAATAATGAGGAAGTCCAAGGAGGCTCCTCAAGAGCACCAAGATGTGTATGTACCTCAACTTTCAGGAAGGAGAAGGGAAAGAACCAAAGCTGGATTTATCTCAAACTAGATATGATCCAAGAAATGCCACAGTTGGTTAAAATAAAAATGTCTCAGCTTCAATGTTAAAGTTAGCACATTCATAAAAACTAAGGGTCTGCTTTTTTTGTGTGTATCCTTCTATAATCAAAACCTCAACTTTAAAAAAAATAACACTGCCATGAGCACATCTTCTATTCCCTTAAACTTTTCACAGTACTAGAAAGAACTGGGTTACTCTGCCTAGACTTAAAAGAAGTGTTGATGTGTTTTTCTACACACTCAAAACAACTGAATACTACTTACAATCCTGTTTTAAACAAAGAAATAAATAATGCTCAAGTCCAAACACCCTCATGGACCAGAGAGGCTGCCGGGAGCAAGGCAGGACCATCAGTATTTGAGACCACAGGCTCTGTGCACAAGAGGTGGCAGTTTATACAGGGTTATTCAAGCAGACATAAAGGACAGTATAACCATACAAATACTACAGATGGGATTTTCACAAGGATGGGTATAGTTCTTGTAGTTTTCTTTCTAAAGTGCTCACACACTTTTAAATATCCCATCCTAAACAGTGATAAAATAAACATTGAATTGAGTGAAGAGATTTTTTAAAAAATGGAAAAAAATAAGCATCTATTCTTGAGTCACTTACTGATGTCCTACAGGTCATTTCTTTAGTGAAATTCACATTAATTGGCCTGAAACTCCCCAAAGAGCAGATCTGGCAGTGGAAGGAGCCAACTGCTACTGCTCCCTCTGCACTCACCAGGGAGCTCAGCTGTGCTCCACAGCAAATAATGTTCCTTTGCTTGAAAGGTTTCCCTGGAAGCTGCAAAGGACCAGCTCATTTTAGGCTGCAAACACTAAGAATTTGGGGAAAGGCCTTTTTTGTCCCTGTTGGGGCCTGCAGGCTGCACGCCACTCCACACTGCATTTTTCTCTGCACGAAGGTGCCTGGTTTCTGAGAAGCTCAAGACCTTAATGGCAGGTTACACGAGGTTACTTAACGATTTTCCATCCTCCTCCCAGCTGTCTCAATTCCACAGGATAAAGCTCCCTTGGCCCAAAGCAAGGCTTGCTCATGCTAACTTTAATCGTGCTCTGTCCAACGCACGGCTCCGCTGCGTTACCAACTGCTCACTGTGTGCCTGCAAATCAAAGGTAGAAATGCACACTCCACGGAGTGGCTTACATTAGTGCCATTAATTCCTACTTTCAGCATAATCCTTTATCTGGGAGTTATTCCAAAACATAGGAGTTAATGACACTAATATAAACCATCCCAATGTAGCATGTGTTTCTTTAGCTTTTATTCCCATGACTAAATGTCTTTTTAATGCACTTTTATTTACCGTGATGGAAATAGTTTTTCCTGCTTTACTCCATCAGAAGTCTGGGTCTGTCACATTAACCCTTTCCTGGGCAAAGCTCTGTAGACATATTTCCCATCATGACTCCCAAATGAAAACCTTCTGCTGACATTCCAGCAGTGCACTACCGCCCTGGGAGTCCTAATGGAAACCCTGCACAGAGGGATTGCACTGGCCTCAGTGGGCTGTGCAATCTCCTGGTGACACAGGGCCCAGGGCTCAGCACTGGGAACCCTGGGACTGAAGTGCTTTGGGATCAAGGGACAGAGCTGCAGAGAGGCTCTCTCCTCCTGGTGCACAACAGCCTTCGCTCCTCTTCCCGGGTGACACTCCTCCCCAGCGGAGGAGAAGCAGGGAATGAAGTGCCTCTGGATTTTCTCAGAGGTGTGAAGTACAGGCACAGGGGGGAAGTGGATCAGAGAGATGGAGAAAAATACTGCTAATTCCCCAAAGAAAGTTTGGAGAAATTCCTGGTGAAAAAATGTTCTTTCACTGGAGGAAGTGGATGAGGAGGGGAAAAGCACATAAAAAGAGTAATTAAAAGAAAGAAGTACATTATTTCATCTCCTTCTTGCTTTCCCTCCACTCTACAGTCCCTCCCCAAAGTAGAGCCCATCCTGTTCTCAGCCTTCTACGCCAGAGCAACTTTAATGTTCACAAAAGTTTCCTTCATTTTTTGTCAAAATTTTAACTTTTAGAATTAGGGCTAACTTTTCTAATTCTTTTGTATTCTCTTATGTCCTCTGTCACTACTGCTGCGCACAGGGCAGGTGAGGAAGACCAGGCAGGAGAGGAAGGACTGAAAAAAGGCTGAGAAGTAAAACAAAAGCAATTTGCCTCTGAACACTACATTAAGAACCAAGGTTTAAACACTTTAAAATGTTCCATTCTCCCTTTCAGTTTACCTAATACTTCTCAGTGCATAATCTCCTTTTTAAAGCCTTTAAAAGGAAATCTAGAGAGCCATCCTTAAACAATCCTCGGGGATTTTCTAGATTGTATCCACGAAGGAAATACCTTCCTGCAGTGACACTGCACTGCATTAACCCAGCAATTCAGCAGACAGCACTTCTCCAGAGCTCCACAGTATATAAATACAGGGCATATGAGCAGCATAAACATGGGACACTTGCCAAAACATAATTCTGTTTCGTAAATCTGAGACTGTATCTGAGACATTCAAAGAGTCAAAAATAATACAGGGGGACCAGCTGCCCCCAGAAGTCAACAGGCTCAGGCCTAATAGATGGGATTTCAATAAATTCAGGCAAATCCTTACCACAGAAGATGTCTATTGATACCTTCTGGTAAGACTTCAAAAAGCAGAGAAGTGTTTTGAGGCTCTCACTTTTTATTATGGAAGAGATCCATTTCAAAAAATTTCTCTATTAAGTAAATTCCTCCATCTGATTAGTTTCTTACAGTAAAGATCATTTACCCTTGGGTTTAGATTTGAAGCATAAGAGGTTGAGCCTGAGATTTTTGTGGGGAATGGGGAGATTAAGGACAAGTAAGTTTTTAATTTAAATAGAAAATGTTTTGAGTATTAACTGGTTGATCTGAAGGTTCAACGATGAGCGCCATAGGCAAAGAGCTTGTTCTTTGGCATGGACACCCCTGAGGGGAGGGGGAACTCAGAGGGAGGGCAGGAATGCAAACCTCTAAACATCACAGACCTGTCACCACAACCACCAGAAAATCAGTTAGCATCAGTATGATTTTAATTTTGGCAGCGAGATAATAAAGCCACAGTGAGGGTGAACATAGTGAATTCTGACAGAAAATGAGCAGAAGAAAGAAAAAAATGTGAAAGTAAATCTAGTTCTTCTAGAAAAGCAATCTTGGCTACAAAAGTTAATGATAAAAATGTGCATTTCTACTCAAGTGGTTTTCTCTTACCCATTAGAAGTTAAAATGGAACCTACTCAAAAGAAACAGACCTTGTTAACAACACCCCATCATGAACATTCACATGCATTTATCTTCAATGAAGTCCCCCTGATTTGGAGGGGGTTCTGGAGCTCCAAAGTCTGTTCCTTGTTCAAGGTAAGCCTGGCACAAGGGAGAGGCAGCGATTCCTCACCCACAGGCCCTGGCCTTTGCTGGCAGCTCCTTGTACCAGGCAGAAGCACAAGTGAAAAGACATGATAAAAAACAGGTTTGAATTATTCCAGCACGAGATTTTCTCTCTCCTTCCAGCCTTTGTCCCACTGTTTCCTTGGACCACTGCAGCTCCAACAACACAACTACTGGAGCTGTGTTGGGCACTCAGCTGAGCTGCCTCTGCCTGTAGTGGGCAAAGACAAAACCAGCTGATAACCACAAGGAGCTGCCAGCACAGAAGACAGTCTGCAAATGTCCAGGCTATATTTTTAATGATTTTTTTTTTGATGCAATGAAAGGAGGATTTAAAACCACAATGAAGTGTAGTTTATATAACCTTGGGCAGTGCAGCAATGCTTGAGATGCTGAAGCTCCAGGTGGGCAGGCAGAGACAGCTCCCTTTTTGTGAGTGCAAAGTGACTTTCTGACTCCTTCTGACCACCAGTCAAATTGTTCTAGCTCTCCTGCTGTTGCAATTTGAGAGTCTGCAGTGCTTCCTTTCCAAGAACCATTTGGGAGCAATATAAATGGTGACCTTCTCTGGAAGGAAGATGCAGCCTGCAACAAAGGTCTCATTAGCCTCCAGTGGGGACACAGGCTCACCAGCCTCTGTGGGACACTGGAAAATTCTCCCTTAAAAATTAACAAACAACCCTGTGACATTGTGCAGTGAATTACACTTCTTGGACTCTTGAGACCACAGTTCTGGACTTCTCAGAAAGAAAAACTTCCAAGAGAATAAATGAAAACGCTCAATCCAAACTCATGCAAGCACTTGTGGGCTTTCTTTCTGGGGCCAAACACGGTAGAATCAAGACTGTATTTGCCTGCTAAGAACCAGGAGTTGCTTGAAAAAGGAAAGGAGCAGACTGGGAGCTTGGAATGCCACATGATGGGTAAGAAATATTCTTTTGGTTTCACCCCCAGCTCAGTATTTTCTCTGGAGAGTGAAATTCCAGCAGTGCTGTACACTACCCAGGCGCTACACCAGGTAAATATGAATCCCTAAAGCAAGCAGAAAATGGAGATTTTATGACCCTGCTACTACTTCAAGTAACACATCCAGCCCTTGATCAAGGAGTACAGACTTAGGCTTGAAGAAGTAGAAATCTTGGATGTATTCTCTTCCAGGTACAACTCCACCCAGGGAACTGTTACCTCCATAGCTGTGTGTCTTTAAATCCCTCTCATCATCTGTCCCCTCTCTTCCCACATCTTCTTCAAAGTGCCCCCTGACTTGCCAGTGAGTGTGGTGCACCTGAGTGACACAGGATGGAAACTGACCCCTTCCCTGGGTTTGTTTTGTTTCAGTTGGCTCTCTGTGGCAGCACTCACAATGCCATGTTTCTTTGCAGATACTCAGGGAAGCACAGCACCTGCTCCCAAGGCCCTTGGAATCAAAAGACAGATGGGCACCCAGCTAAAAAAGGAAAAAAAAAAAAGTTAGGAGAGAGAAACAAAGGTGGTAGAATGGAAAGTGGCTGTTGTCTTCTCCCTTTTGCCACTGACCCCCCTTAGAGACAAGACAAAAAGCAGGGAGTGAAAAGCCTTACTACTCATTTTCCTTGGTACTGAGATCACAAGGAACCAGTTGCATTTTTTTCCTAAAAAGACATACCATAGCCTTTACAAAAATAAAAACAAAAAAAGCCAAGAAAGATGGGATTGCTTTAGGTTTCTTGAGGATTTCCTGCAGGAAGTGCCCTGGAAAATGACGGGGATGACAACATGTGCTTTTCAAAATATAATGTCTCCAGGGACATTGATATTTTACACACCACAGTCATCTCCTAAAAATAGACGATCAAAAAAACTAAACTTAAAAAAAAAGAAACAGAACCAGAAATTCTCGCAGTGTTTTCTCCAGCAAGCAGTAAGTGCACAGTCTATCTTTCTTAAGTGCAATACACTCCACTATCAATTTGTGCACTGGACCATTTTTCCTGAAAGCAATATCCCCAAACATAATACACTGTTTATTTAGCTCTACAATTGCATTACCAGTGTTTCAGAGTTTAAAACAAAATGAAGACAAATCAAAAGACCTTGGTAAAAGAGGAAAAAAAGTGTATTACATCAGGTTCAGGAAAGCTACAAGAGAGGCAGGGAGCACAAGGGACCGGGATTTGTATCCAAAGAAGCAACACACAGAAGGATGAAGCAAAAGGCTGACCAAGATGGGCAGGCAGCAGACTGAGGCTTCTATTACTATGAGAACACATGGACGTCTTGTTCTCCATATGGCAGCTCTGCTGTCCTAAGAACTCTACCTGTTGGCAGATGAGAGATCCTGCTGTTTGCATCTGAGGCAGGCGCAGAGCGGAGCTGCATCCTCTGGCTCAGGAGCACGGGAATGGTTTGATGTAAAGCAGGGTAACACTGTGGAACTCTTAAAGGTGTTGGCTTGATCAAAGCTTCCCTCACCAAAGAGAGATCTCCATTTTACACATGGGAAAAACTGAGACTCATAAAGCAAATTAGAATCAGGTTCAGAGTTTTGAGCTAAGCCTCCAGGACTTGTTTTATGGATAAAATCTGTAGCCATCCTGTGCTCTGGTTTGACTGTCTACAGGGCTACAAATCTCATAGCCTGAATTTTCACCACTGGTTAGCAAAACTTACACTTCCTTTGAAAACAGAGGTGAAATACAATGAGCAATTCTTTTAAATGAAATATGAACAGCGGGCCTGACTGCTTTCTTACACTACCAAAACTGAGTCCACTCATGAATGCTCCAACAGAAACTACCAGTAATGCTAATAATAATCCAGAGATTCTGTGCACAAACTGTCTAGAGCCCAAAATAACCTAAAGGCATGCTGAAACTGTCAAGTTACAGCAAGTTTATTGGTTTTGCATTGCATGTCTTACAAGACAATTTTACTTGTAAAATATGCTAAATTCCACTTCTAATTTATGTATGACCAAACATCCCTTCTAAAGTTTTAAGAATGTCTCCTTCTAATTATGGCCCTATCTTCAGCTCATTTACAAAGTTTGCTTATAGGTCTGTACAGGTTTAAATCCATTATTATTGCAAGGATTATGTTCACCTGGAGGGCAGGTTTGCTTCTCCACAAAGCAAACCTCTGTGTAATTAAAGAATAGCTACTTCACTCCTGCCTAACATGACTGCACCAGGCATCAGATACACAAGTGTTAGTACACACCAGGGATTGACAGAGCTGATGAAAAATAGCATTTGGCATAGGAAACTGCAGCCCTACAACACAATTAGATTTATTAATGATGTTACCCACAATTTGCCAGCCACGGTGATGCTCTCTGTCATCTGAGCACCCTGGTCCTCATGTGACACACACCATTCTACAAATCTGAATGACAGCTCTGTGACAACATGGGAAGCTACTTGCTAGGCTTTGAGCCTGCATTTCACTTATCAACAACAACAAAAGTACTTGAAACAGAAGCCATTTGCTAACTACTCCCACAGAATCACAGAATGTCCTGAGTTGGAAGGGACCCTCAAGGATTATTGAGTCCAACCGTTAGCCCTGCACAGGACATCACCAAGAGTCACACCCTGTGCCTGAGAGCATTGTACAAACACTCCTGGAGCTCTGGCAGCCTCGGGGCCAGGACCATTCCCTAGGGGCAGTGTCCCACCACCCACTGGGGATAGAACTTTTCCCTGATATCCAAC
>VZRX01021194.1:0-21676 GCA_013398075.1 Notiomystis cincta | reverse complement strand
TCCGAACCTCTCCTCTCCTCTTCTTTCTCCTTGTTCCATCATCATCAGTACAGGTGAAAGCCCAGTCACTGTGCTGGTCTGGGTGACATGGCTGAAATGCACCTTCAGTACCTAAGGCTTGCAAGCCCCCAGAGAGCAGATTATTGTCTTTTGACACATGGCCCCAGGGAGGTGAATGAATCACTGCCAGCCAAATAAAAAGGCAGAGCAATGATTAGGCTTTGAAATTGCCTGGCTGGGAGCTTAATGAGAAGCACACTTAGATGTCTGTTTCCTTGAAAAATGACCACGTTGTTCCCAAGCTGCTCTGCAATGCATTTTAAAAGATGCAACTGTCATGGAACATCTCTCAGCAGGGTATAGTTACAACTCCAAATAATGTCACCTTCTCTGTAATCCCCTTGGACAGCAGTGCTGGTGAAAATGTCCCTATCTGATCCAGCATGGCCTCTGTGTAGGCTTGCTGACAAAGGTGGTAACATGGCCTAGAGGCCAGGATGTGTCCCAGGGGTCTATTTTAGGGTTGTTGCTGGCTGTGGGGTGAAGGAAGCATCCCCTGCAAAGGATATTCTAATACTGTGATTAGAAGAAGCAAAACAAGACATAAGTATTAACCCACTTACCCAAGCTATGACATTGTTATTTCCCTTGGATAAATGAAAGAACTCAGTGATTAATATAGGCTTAAAAATTATTTACTGCAGTCCTCTGAGTAACACAGGTCAATGGACATGCATTATTTAATTTGCTTCAAGTCCAATAGATGTTGCTGAATTAAAACATGTCTACCAAATAAAAAAAACCAATGTTGATTTAATTCTTTTTAGTGATGGGCAATCCTTGATAGATTATTTCAAGAGTTAATATGTACACAGATAACTAATGAGAGCATTATTTATGGTCTGAATTAGTTTAGCTTCATCTTCTAGCCACTGAATCTCATTATACCTTCAACAGCTAGATTTGGCATTTATAAATTGTGAACAAGAGGCCTTTAATCTTTGATCATTTAAATAGAACAAGCTTTTAGGATGATTAAGGAATCTATAAAAAGTTTTGTAGTTTTAATCTATAACTTTTCTGAATCTTTATTTGATTGGAGGATGTATTCTAGTAGTTGTTTTACCAGCAACCTGTAGGAAAATCCTATGAAAATATTGCATCTCTTTTCTAGCCCCATCTTTGTACAGAAAGACTACCAGAATGGTCTCCAAAATTCTTTCTACATTTTTTCCCTGAACACTGCTGTAGAGGTATGTTCTTTGTGCCTGAAGTCATAACCTTACTTATGACTAGGGTAGGTGTGCACCTTTTTCTGTGGTCAAACTCTTGGTCTCCCACTAACTCACTGTGTGACTGCTCCTGTATGCAGGTGGCATCTCCATTGGACTCATAGGTGGGTGTTAAGCCTCAGAAACACAATTTTTAACTGAGATGTGGTAGTTGAGAAGTAATGGATTTTTAAACAACTCTTTCACTATAATTTTCTTTCTTGGTTCTGCTCAGTCTATTTCTGAAGGACAAGACAGTGAATTTAAAACATTACTGAAGGACCTTTGGTCTTACTTATCTACATGCAAATAGGTTGTAGAATGTAAGCATTTTTAAAGAAAAGAATTTTCATTTATGCACATTTTTAAAATAAAGTTATTCAACTACAGTTGTTAATACTTATGTAGTCAACACTTCTGTCTGTCCAAGAAAACATGGCACATTGAGAAGCAGAATTGTTTTTAAAAACTTTCTCTTGCAACATATTAACTGAAAATGTTTGGTTATTTTTTTTTTTTTTCAGAAAAGCAGCTCATAGACAGATGTTAGGTTAATGAAGCTGAAGGAATGACAAAAATAAGTGTGATCTGATGTTGCCAGATCCATACCAAAACATCTGAGCAGGGATGATATATGACCAGCTGGGGAGGGCTGAAAAGATGTGAGGCAGACTACTGGTGCAAGTTCAGTCTGAATCTTGTTCAGAAGGCTCTAGGCAGGAACGGAGGGACCTTTAGACAGAAACCACAACTAAACTGACAGTAAGACAATCAGGTGGGTCATGAGTGTCTTCAGCTGACCAACACCAGGCTTCCACAGAATCGGTGCCAGCCTTCTGCAGTGCAGCAGCCACTCCACAGCAAACATTCACCTTGGAACAAATCAGTTCCAGCTGTGGCTGAAAAGTGATTTCTCAACAGAAAGGACAGCTAATCTGCTACTGCAAACACATCCTAATGTGCCCCTGTGCACTGTCAGCAGCTGCTTGCCCAGGAAGAAGGCGTTGGGAGTGTGCTTTTGTGAGCGTGGTGACAACGATCAGTGTTATCAGGCTTGTCTGATAAATACTCCTGTCATGTCTACTCCCGTCTTCCCTTTTGCAATACCCTTAGGCTTAATCCTCAAATCCCTCTCACCCCACTTCATTGCCCATCTCCCCTCTCTCCTACTATTGCAAAGTAAGATACCCTCAACCTCTTTTCTCTTTCCTACCAAAATGATCCTCCAGTCTGTACCTCTTTCTCTTCCCCATTCTCAAATTTCTCATCTGCCAAACTACCAAACTTTTCTCTGACAAAGCCCTTTATCCAAAACCATGAGATCCATCTCTCAGCATCTTCATGCCTCGGTATTTTAATCCTTCCAGCTGATATTCCTTTCCTATGGTTTGGCTTGTTCACACTTGACATGTCATGTTTCTATGAGACCACTTTAAAAGATGGAGAGAGTGTGGCTTAAAGATTGACTTCTCAGAGACAATGACAGCTCAGTTAGTAGCCTGTTTGTTTTCCTGCTGACAGGTTAACAGCTTGAGATGGTTTGAAGGGAATCCTTTTCAGTTAAACCTTGTGTGTTCTAAAATTAATGCATAAAAGATCTCTTTCCTCACATAAAGAATAGAAATTTAAGCTAGACCACAAGGGAAGTCTTACTTATTTCTTTCTTCGTGTTTCTCAGCAGTTAAGTGATGTTTCTCCAGGGACTGGCAACCCTGGAGAAACAAATGGCCTGATGCCTTAGGTGCTTTTAGACCAGACCTCCTTCCAGGTGCACAGCTGAATGGCAAAAAATGATCAAAAGCTAATTCAGCAGAAATGCCTAAATTCAGGAAGATATATGGAATTGAGCCCATGCAAGTCCATAATCATAAAAACATTTATGTGCCCAGTTTTATGAGCTACTCTGCAATGGTATCATTAAATGCCATCTGAGTACTGTGAAGGCTGTGCCACAGATGATGTAAATCACTGTCTAAATCACACTTTTCACAACTGCCTGGCATAGAGGACAGAAAAGACACTCTGAAATCCAAGGACATTTTGGATTGGAGAGTAGTATATAAAATACAAGTATTTCTGTGTATGATAACCAGTGTTAATATTTGAGGAGAGTATCCTGAGAGGACAGAGGTAGTGAGCAGAGCCCAGAGAATGTGCCAGGGTCATCAGACTGTCAGGCAAACACCTCTGATCAGTACCTTACAAGACACTGCAGAGGAGAAACATGGGGAAGAAAGGGGAGTGCCAACAAAGTGATTCTGGAAATAAAACTACCCTCATATTTTGGGTTTTGAGTCTAATAAATATCAGTTTTAAATATATATGAACAATATTTATTGTAGACAGCCTCATTGCAGAGATTTGTGATATTTAATGTTTCTGCTTCTAATGGAGAAGAAACTCTAGAAAAGTATCAGAAAGAGAAAAAAGTAAGAACAGAGGTCTCCTTGTTGAGTTTAGGAACAGTTTCTATATATGGAACTTGTTTGGCCATATTAAACCTGCCAGTTGGGAGAAAACAAGTGCAAAATTATTTTAGAACAGAAATTTCACACCCTTGTCAGTGTTGTACTTTGATGCCTTGCTACTTAATCTTGCTTTCATAGTATAGTTAAAAACTGAGATTATGTTCATTGATATGTCTTAAAGGAGTGTTGATTTTCAGTTTCTTTGTTGTGGTTCAGTAATTGTGCAAAAGAAGTTAATATTACAAAATATTTATTTATGAAGGTTGGAGGTCAGCTTAGGCTCTGTGAAAGCACTATTTGCCAGCCATGTATTTTTCTATCATAGATTTTCCTAATACTTCTTAGCTGTTTTCTTTACCCTATGTGTTAGTTAATTTTAATAAATATATTTTAAATTAGGTGTCAGCTATGTATTAGAGGGTTGCTTTGATACAAAGGTAAATGAAAAAATGTTTTCAGTTCTTTTCAACACTGCAGCATTTTTGTTGGATGTTTGTATGCATTTATCAACTGACATTATAGAGTTTTCCTTAAGCTGAGCCGTGGGTGTACACCCAGTATGTGGAAGAAAAAGTAGGCATGTGCTTGTGATTTCTCTGATTTGAATTCATCCTTCAGATAACTTATCTATAAAATAGAACAAAGTGCATTTTGAATTTTTACTGTATTTAGGAAAAATCTGTTGGAGAAAAGAAGTCACAAATATTCAGAGGTTGGCTCTGCCTTTAGGCAACTGGTAAGCAGAGGAGAAAAGGAGAAAAGAAATCCTAGAAGTCTTCAGAAAGAGTGTTCATGGTGCCTAGCTCAGCTTTATGGTGTACATTCCCAATTTCCCTCTAGTCAATGGAAAATAAACATGTTTTCTAGGAAATATTTCTAGACAGCTGAGCTCTGTGTGATCTGGGACCCAAAGGACACCAATGACTTGGTCACCATGCTCTAGGACCATACCTGTCCTGATGACTTGGCTGTTGGGAGCAGGGCTCAGCAGGAGGAAGGTGCTGCTGCAGTCAGGGAGCCGTGCTGGCCACAGGTGGTGCAGCCCTGTGAAGGACAAGAGTGCTTTTGGAAGCAGTTTGGCTCCTTGGCAATTGCACAGTTTGCTGCACAAGATCTGAGGCAAGGCAGTACCAGGGAGACTTTGATGACAGGGCCAGGAATCCACATGTGCCTGCCAAAGCCTGGGAGGCAGCCAGCTGGGGTTGTTTCTTTCTGGGTTATCAGCCCCATGCATCCCCAGGTCTCTCAGAAGCAGCCCGAGAAGGGGTTCATACCACACAGAATAAATGTGATACTGGCAGGAAGTTCCACACAAGTCACAGTGTAGCAGGCACATCAGTTTGCATTGAAAACGTGCTGGCCACTACTTCAGTGAGCTCTGGCAGCCTGGCCATTACAGAAGGAGAACAGTGGTATTTGCAGAGAGGAGAAACCTCTACACAGACTCCCACCTACCAAGGCAGATGTGATCTCTGCTTTTCCCTCACGTTCTCACGATCTCTGAGAGCCACACCAGACAATGATTCACTACATCTCCCATGGCACCCTTTCTTCCTGAACGACCACTTTAGGTCTGAGGGTGTATTTCTGATCCTAGGTGCAGAATATTCTGCACTTCTTTTTTTTTTTTTTCTCTGCTCTCCACAAATAATATGGCATCACATAGAGGGGAAAAAAAATGACACTTCACATGGGTGTTGTAGGGGACTGAGCAACCTCTGTGTAAATAGGAAAATATCAGAGGGATATTGAAGGCAGCACAGGAGCAGAACATCTGAACAAGTTTGAGGAATAGAAAGAGAGGTTCCTCTTACCACCTTCTCTCAGGACTTTGGGATTTCAGTCCCTTTCTGAAACAGTTCATTGATCATCTGCTTTACTAAGGCAAACTGAGAGACAGAATGAAGACAAATGTCTCCTGTATCCAACACTCCAGATAGTTGTTGACCCATGGTGACAGCCCATGGCCACTGAGCACTCCCCGTAGCCCACCAGGTTTGCTCAGACTGGCTGGGAGTATAAGAAAACACATCAGCTGCACAGCTAATGGAGTTGGCACTTCATCAGCTGCCTAGAATTCTCCATGCTCTTGTCAAAGACAGCTTGAAGCACAGCTGGTTCTTAATCTACTTTGATCAGACCATTAGAGGCAGAACAAGGAAGCAGCATAGCATTTTATCTCTGATGTAGGATGTAAAAATTCGCTCATTCTCTCTCACTTTCTCTATCCACACTCCTTTCTGCCTTCAGTAAAGACTACTTCTGTGGAGAAGGGAGCAGTGACAATGGATACCCACCATGGCTCCATCCTGCTGGGCTCCAGCCTTGTGGCTGTCAGGGCCTCAGGAGACCTTAACCCTGCTTAGCTTTGTGGGAGATGCAGACGGTCACAGATGCCTTCACAGTGCTCAGCATTTGTGCCCTGCTGTGGAACAGGGTCCAACATCAGCAGTGCATGCCTAAACCACAGGCTTCTGATCAGCCTTTTGTAATGTCAGGGGCTTTTGTCGTCCCATAGCCCCTGTCCGTACGCACCGAGGCAATGTGCAGAGGCAGACTCAGCTGAAGCTTTGGAATTCAGTCTTGACTGGGAAGGAAACAGATCCAGTTAATATATCTTCTTCTACATATCTGTTTACTTTCTTTAATTAAAATAGAGAATTTCTCACAAACACTATTGCAGCAGCCCCAAATAAAGCAAATAAAACTCTTTTAGAAATTAAGGCCTGCAGAAAGGCAATAGTCTAATTCATCACACAGCCACAGTTTCAACTCTTGCATAGATGCATATCTTGCAACTACTCCAAGGGCTTCTCTAACAAAGGTGGGGGCTAGCACCCAGCTCCTGGAAGCAGTGCTCCTGGGGGATAACACGGGCTGTGCTCCCAGGGGAACGTATTACTAGGCTGGGTCCCTGGGTGCAATTTTAGTTACACAGTTCTTTCTCCACCCTGTGGCTGTATTTGGCTTTACAGAGTCTTCCTGAGCAGCCAGAGACCTGTGGCAGGGTATTCACATGCCTTTTCCAGGGCTGTAGGGCCAAATGTATTGTATTGTTGTAGCTGTGCCTCCATCTGGAGCAGGAGGTGGGCACAGGGATAGGTCAGGGAATGCATTTGGGGGTCTCATCCTCAATTTTAATGTCCATGTCTGGTTTGAGGCAGTTTTGCCTGGCTGGGGGACACAACGTGAGTCAGGGGCACAGGGTCTGTCGAGCCCTGGGTGGCTCTGGGGACAAGCAGCCTCATGCCACTTCAAGGTTGATGTAATCTTACCTGGGAAAGGCTGGCCTGTAAAAACGATTGTACAGTTTCTTGCTTTAGTTCCTAATCTTCAAATTTACAGCTTTATATGGTCTAAGAGCAGCCTGTAAGAAATACTACAAGAAATCCCCAATCACCCTACTATTCTTGTCCACGGACAGGTTAAATGTCTGATTTATAAATATTACAAATAAGGTCAAGCACAGGGTACGACTGACCTCTATCATAAAAGCTTCATGATAAAAAATTTCAGCAGCTTCATAGAAGCAGTCTAGTGTTGACCCTGTAAAAGTTAGTAATTAAGACTGAAACTCTCCTGAGGACTAAATTACTAAGGAAACTCACCTGAGTTTCAGTGCTCAGAAATTTACTGCTCAGAAAGGGTTTGGGTGCTGGTTCCAACAATAATTTTACTAAAAACTCATCTTGCTGTATCTCACTTGCTAACGATTAAAACATCAGAGAGGCATTACAATAAATCGCAGCCAGAGAGGTTAAACGGTAAATAAATGAATGAGATTTTGTCTTCTGGACGGGAACTTGGCCACAGAATTCTGCGTATAAAGATCTGACACATTTTGAACAACCTTCAGTGGGATTTGTCACTCTTTGGAAAATTCTCCGTGCCCTAAATTCTCCTTGCAGAGCCATCGCATGGCCGTGACTCCACAGCCGCGGGTCCGCAGCGAGAGAGCCTGCGAAGAGCTTGCGGCGCTCCCACCAGCCCTGGCAGCACGGAGCCACCTCACTTTCTGA
The DNA here is from genome assembly GCA_013398075.1 of Notiomystis cincta. NCBI lineage: Eukaryota > Metazoa > Chordata > Aves > Passeriformes > Notiomystidae > Notiomystis > Notiomystis cincta. The sequence continues at coordinate 13,918 of VZRX01021194.1, read as the reverse complement.
AGAGCTCACCTGCGCTCCCAGCTTTCCCTGTTTTCCTTTTCATTCATTATTGATTTGAAACCACACACGTTTTCTGCGCTAAAAGAACCCCAAAACCCCGCAGCTACCCCGTGCCGCTCTCCGGCGGGGCGCGGCGCTGGCTCCGAGCCGCCCCCTGCCCGCCCCCGCCCTTCGCTGCGGCTCTGCTGCCACCTGGCGCGGGCACCGGCACCGGCACCGGCACCGGGTCGGGGAGGGTCTGGCTGTGCGCCGGGAGTTCGGGCAGGCAGTGCTGGAGCCGGTCAGGATCCGTCTCGCCCGCTCTGCTCCGTGCCTCGGCGCCCTTTCCCAGCTGGCCGAAGGTGTTTGCAGGCGGCCAGAAACCGCTCGGTTGGAAGCTCTGACGCCTCCGCAGCGGTGCTGGCGCGTTTGCGGAGGGCTGCGGCTCGGCGCAGCGGGGAGGTGACGCTCCCCCTGCGGGCTGGAGCGTCAGTCCTGGGTACAAAGGCGCCGGATGGAGCGCTCGCCCCCGGAGCAGGAGCGAACCCAAAGCGACAACGACCCCAGTGGGGCAGCAGGGACATTATTCCTTACTGGTACGCAGGCTCCTAACGCGGCTCACCATCACCTCTCACTGCCCTGCTGCTCAGGGCTGGATGTGCAAGTCAAAGCTCCAGCCCGCGGGATTCCCAGCTGCCCCATGTCCCTCCTCTCACGGCCCTGCTGCTCAGGGCTGGATGTGCAAGTCAAAGCTCCAGCCCGCGGGATTCCCAGCTGCCCCATGTAGGGACATTGTCCCCCATCTCCTCGCAGCTGCGGCGCCCCTGAGCCCCGCTGTCCTGCGCTCTGCCGGCGCCCTCAACAGCTCTGCCTGCGCTCCTCCGCCGGGGCAGCAAGAACCCGAGCCTGGGAAGGATGATGGATGTTAATCCCAGGGAAACAGAAAGCAGTACTGCTGTAGTGAAATCAGAACTTATTCGAAAAGCACGGCGTCAGGCACACGGATATGTAGAAAGATCTTGTCAAAAAGGGCCACAGGTTCTCATCTGCAGAATGACTCCTCAGAGCAAATGGTAGCAGTGGCACTGCTTCTTTGCATCACTTCTACACTTTTCAAGTACATTACTATTAAAAAATCCTCTTTCTTTTCCCATTTAAACTTAACCTGGTGCTAGAAATCATCCAGGAATGAAAGATGTGGGAGCTTCCCTTGCAGAGAAATAGAGAAGAAGATGCAACAGCCAGAAGGCTGGTATGGGACAGGCATGGCAAAAATCTGCAGAATTGAAATTACTGTTTTAATTAAATAAATAAGCTTTTAAAGCAAACAGTTACTTAAACGTCTTTAGTGTTTATTTGTTCATAGAACTGAAATGAGATCCGAAGCTCCCAGTGAGTACCTAAAATCTTGCCATTTATCCCATATGCCTGAGGCTACAGCCAAGTGAGTGCCTGTCATTTCTGTGGATTTAGCAGTGATAAATATAATGGCCCCAGCTTCCATTTATATTAATACCATATTAGTGTGAAGGGGTCATAAAGGGAATTCTGCTTCTTTTCAAGATTTAGGAGCATTAAAAATAGCAAAGCAGACATAGAGGGGAACATGGCAATTGTCTCCCTGATTTCTGAAAAGGAACATAAAATTGAGGAGAAGAAAAAGGTGGATTTGCTGAATCCTGATCATTATGCTTGAAGCAAGTACAATGCTGTATTTACTCAGAGTGTTTAGGGAGAGATGGTATCGGTCGAGCATGTAATCCAGCCTCCTGCACATCACAAGCCATTAACATTCACCCAGTCATTCCTCTATCAGGCTTCATCACCTGAGTTTGACTAATGCTTATTTTCAGAAATCCAGTTATTGTGCTTTCGAAGGCCAAAGAAATGAATTTGCTGCTTTTATTAGCAGCTTGTTCCAGTGACTAATCTCAGTCTTAAAATGCAGGCTTTCTTGGGAGTCTGAAGCAGTGTAGCTTCCCCTCATGTGCTGCCTGTTGGACTTTTCTTTGCTAGACTAAGAAACATGTTAATTCCCAGTTCTTCCTCCCTGGAAAATACTGATATATTGAATGACTGATATATTGAATGACTGATATATTGAATACTGATATATTGATGATATTTTAGATTTTTGAGCTTGGAGTAGGGTGGGTTGTTTGAGGTTTTTTTATAAATAGATTATTTTTGTGCTCACCTGTTAGACATTTTCTGAAGTTTAATATAACTTTCCTGACTCTTTAAATATGGGGGTGTCTTTGAAAGACTATATATGGACTAGAAATTCTATGTCAAAAATATCAAATAAGGGGGCAGTTTAAACATAATTAGAGCTGAACTTACTTTCTTAGCTGTTTTACATGGAAATGTAACAATAGCTTGTTTGAAGTTGCTTTTTCTGTTCATAATTGTTTTCACTCCATCAGAATGTTCTGATTTGTTGGCATTGAGATGACTTGCAAAACTGGGCTATTTTTGGTAGAAATTATTAAGGGATTGGAAAATTCACAGCAGAATGTCTTTTTAAAAGTTTTTTTGGTTGCTCAGGGTTTTTTTCATTCTTTCTAGTGCAGACAGCATTTATCCAGAGAAAGCAGTAGTAATATTAATAGCAGCATAGCAACATTAATCCAACATGGTGCAAGAGAAGTCTAACAGAAGGAAAATGCCATCAAAATGTTATGGAAGATAAGATGGAGAGGAAAATCCTTTGTGCTCTCTACTCTCAACTAGCATGTCACCAGTACCCTGGCTGCTCCATTCTGACTCTGACTAGCTGTGCCCCCACCAGTTTGTGTCAGACTCTGGTGAATGATCCTTTGTTAATGCTTTGAAAATCCATTTGTAGTTCATAAAAATAAATTTTGATCTCACCTGTGTCTTTAGGTGGATACACACAGGAGATACTTAATGTTTCAAGAATAGGAACAGCAGATTTTTCCATCCCCAAATATACTAAATGATGTTACTTTTCTCTTTAGAAAAGAGTTGCTGAGCATAGACTGAACCCAGACAGGTGCAAAGTTGCCTTCAATGAGTTTTCTGCTTGGCCATTGCCTCTGGTGCAGACCAGAGCAGGGAAGAGGGGAAATCACAGTCTTGGAGAAGGTATTTTCTCATGTCAGTTTTCATGTTGTGACAGTTCATCCTGATATTTATGACAAATTTTTGTTTTCAAATTGTACTTTTTTTTCCTCTTTCCATCTGAAACTAATAGGGTTCCTCTTTGCCTCCAGTATAAAGAAATATGTTCCAAATGCTTATGCCACAAATCCTCATGCAGTCCTTGCATATAAATGACAATTTGTTCACTAGAGCAAAGTAAGTGATTTCTATCCCATGACCTCTCATTAACTCAGCTGTTTCTACCAATGGTATCAGACAGTACTGGAGTGTAGATTGCTGCAGCTATTTAAAGTTCCCTTAATTGCTGATTTTCAGAGTCATTTAAAGGTGAACCCATATGGGCTGGATGGAGCTGTCACTTAGACATTCCCTTTAAAATCACTACTTGAACAAATGCTCAGTCAGGCAAGAACAGTATTTTACAGCATTTTTAGTTTAAAAGAAAAAGAGTTATTTATTACTTTCACACAATACTATAATATTTTTATTATTTTTTTAATTAAAAAATCTGTGTCTCTTAAAATAGCATTATCAACCTTAGAGACCAAGTCTTACATTGTTATTTTGAGACTGAAGAAACTATGTGGTATCTAACTTAGCTTACACTTAAGATATGCCTTAAATTTGTTTAGTTAGAGGTATAAAAGGAGGTATTCTGTTTGCTTGATTCAATGGTCTAAATATAGGCAGTCAGAGGACAAACTCAGAGAAGTCCAATTGTAAATTTAAAGTTCAAGTGCTATTCATGAATCCACAGGGATAAGCCCAGGCCACTAAAGTGAGGGGCAAGGTTATTCAAGCATGAGTAGAGAGTCAACAGCAGGTACTTTTATAAGATCTGGTATACCTGTTTTATGTTCAATGAATGTACTGCTGATCCTCCCTGGAATACTGTGGTTCATTATGCATTATTGAAGTGAAATTGCATCTGCAATATTTTGTAGTGAGTTTGATTTGTTGATATATTTTTAAAGCATTAACAAGATCTGAATATTACCTACAAGTCCCTTTTATTTTTTTTTTGTAATTTGAATGAAAAAACAACAAGTAAAATGAACAACATGTATTCTGTGATTCAGCATTCTTGTTGTTTTTATTTATTCATTTATGCTTCATTGCTTATCTTGTGTCTTGTAATGTGTCTCCTGGCCATTAATTAGAATTATTGAAGTTCTTTTATGTTCAGATGGGAACCTTGTTTAATTCATTATGTAGTTTTCTCCTTGCTGTGTCATAAATCCCTGTGTTTACTTGTAGTTTCTCACACTTGCATATTGTGTGGGAGCCCTGTCAGTGGGAAAATGGGGAGAGGGTACTGAGAAACCCTCCATGCCCCAAGTGGGGGCTTTCTCACCCTGCTTCCCAACAGCTCTTTTGGCCTAATATAAAGCTGTATTCAGTCTGTTCTTTATAGGGTGAGGGACAGGTTGGGCTTTTTTTGCACTCTTGCACTCTGCAAGAGGCTTTTAAAATCTCCCAACGCTTCAACCCCAAACTAAAATCCAGTTTGGCATTTGAAAGGACTACACCCTTCCATCATTTTTACTGACCTCCATGTGAACTGGTCTCTTAAGAGGGCTGAGACATAGCTGAGTAATGATCTATTGTTTTTTCAGAGGTCTTCACTGGCAGCAGCTGAACATTTGCTGTTGAGTAGCCCTGAGTTCAGTCTGGGCCAGGGAGGAGAAGTTCCTGTTCCATCCCAGCAGCCAAACTCGGCCTCCATCAGCACCTTTCCCACATGTATTTCTTCCTGTTTCCTGGACTGTACCCTTCCTAGCCCCTGGCTCTTCTCCTGTTCCTCCTCTCCAAGCTTGCTGCCCTCCTTCTCAGTATGAGCTAGAGTTCTTCCTCAATAAATTCTTGCTTCCTGAGCACTAGACAGGAAAAACAAACAGCCCTGGAGACACTTCCTAGCTTCCAGTTAGCAAAGTCTTCTCAGCCCAGTCTCTTCAAAGCTGGAAGAAAAAAGTAGAGGGAAAATCCTGTTCTCCTATCCTGTCCCTTACTGGGCTCTGCATGATTGCTGTGCCCTGAAGCCCCCAAAATCCCTCCAGCTTGAGCTGCCATGAACAAATGGCTTCTGTTTTTTTTTCCACATGACTCATGCAGAGCTGAGCTTTACTCTAGACATACCATGGAGTTCCTCAATGGTATGATGCTGGTGAAATAAGTATCAGAAGTTTTTAAATACAAACAAAATAAATTTTCTTCCTAGTCCTACTTACAGAAATGCATTCTTAAGCTTACAAATGTCCTGACAGATCATTTCATGAGATGCTGACCAATGACATGGAAAATTTGAGATTGAAGTTCATTAATGACAAGTACTGGTGTAAAGGAATTTATTGTCCATGCACATGTGTGCATGTGTTGGGAACAGAGATGCAAGCTGGATGTGTATAGTTATAGCAGATGAAGCCAAAGGGAAGAAATGAAATTAAAATTAAAGTTCTCTGAATAGCACAAGCATGGTCCAAGGAAATATTTATAGAACTATATGATAACATGAAATCCCCCAAACTCTCTGAAAGAGAGTGAATCATTACCATTGAAGAAAGTTCTCGAATTTGGTGCTTACACTGACTGCTGGTATATTGGTTTAATGCTTTTTTTTTTCTTTTGTAAGCTCTGTCTACAGAAAAACATAGATTCCATTATTTCAGCAGCATACATTGATGGCCCAGATGTCCCAGCACAGTCCCAAATGTAGTTTCCTTGTCATCTAATTTTGTAGGAGCCACAGTTCCCATTGCACCTGCCCTGCAGGTGCAGTTGTTTCCAATCATGTGGTGTAATGTATCTTGTCAGGCAATGGATGCTCAGCCTCAGAGGTTATGAAGACCTGAATTTTTTCCTCTGCATCACTGCAACATGCTGACAACATCTGGAACAAAACCCCTGTGGCAGAGGGACAAAGCTGGGGCCAAAGTATTCTTGGCTGAGAAGGAGCAGGCACTGAAAATAGATCCAATGACTCCACAGCCTGATCACACTCTGCCTTTGAGAAAGCATTTCCACTCCAACCTACGCAGACACACTTCAGAAACCATTATTCCCAAATATATCTGTTTGCTCTGATGGAGAGCTGTGATTCCAGAGAGAGAAATGTGTTATTGCCAATGAAATCTCTTCAGGAGTTTGCTCTCACTTTCGGGGAAAATGTGCCCAGCCGGAGCAATGGGTGGCAGTATAAACTTCCGAAAGGCAGAGAGCTGTGCTCAGAGGCGCTGGCTGAGCCTGTTGGACGCGGCAGCTGCGCTGTGCCCGGGCCAGCAGCCCCAGGCCAGCTGCAGAGCAGCAGCAGCGAGGGGGTGCGGCAATCCTGCTGCGCGCTGCCGGCCTCTGCAAAGGCATCCCGGAGGGAGATGGGCTGTACCCCTCTCAGTCCTCACTTTCCAGACCAGGAAAACGGCACTGCGAAAAGCTGCTTCTGTCCTGTGTGACACAGCCAAAAGGAACTGAATAATTTAGTGCCTCCCCACACTGTGCCTCCAGACAGTATTCAAAGGCATTCTCTAATCTATTTGTTTCTGTTTCCTTCTTGACAAAGAAGGGTGGGAAAACTACATTTATACCGACTTATTATACAGGTTATATTGGTTTATTTAGTTAAATGTAAGAAACAGTGAGGTTCCTTCCAGAATAAGGTAAAATGAAGCAAAAAGGGTCAGAGGGGGTTTGCCTTTAACCAGCATTGTACGAGGAGGGAACGCCTAGGATGCTGGTAAATTCTGTTTGTTTAGAGCAAAAGCAAGTAACATTATAACTTTGGAAATATTCAGAAAGGGGGGCACTTCAGCAGAGAGAGCACAGTGATGTGGTGGGGGCTGAAAGGGCCGTCAGCTCCTCGTATACATTCTGAAATCCAGATCTCCCTTGGGTAATGTAAGTTAGTGCAATGAGAATTACAGCAAGTTAGATACTATTTTGATCATAATCATCTTTCATTTTTAGCTACTGGAAATGAACTTGTGACTGAAAAGCATCTACTGTTCATTCCTATCCATCTCTGACATCTCTCACCCACTTCCCTGGGAACAATTTCCGTCATAAATTTCACCTTGAGAACTACCCCCTTTCATGAATTGACTGAGAGTTATCACTCATCTTGTTCCTAAACTCACCTAACCTTTTTCTTCACTGGTGAAAATACAATATTAGCTTAGCCAGAAGCCATTAATCTTTGTCCAAAAAAGTCAGTAGTGCCAGTATAGCATCTGACACTAGATAACACAACAGATCATTACAGAAGATATTTACAGATATTCCATTTGTGACAATAAACATAAATACTTAGCAGCTCATGGACCAGCTATTCTGTTTTCCAGAAAAGAAAAGTTGGTCTCAGGAAGAAGCCAAGGAAGGGTCACAATCTGTTACATCTCACAAGGTAAATGCCATCAAAGTGAAAACACATCACAGATGGTAAATGTGCCCCAGGGGCTTCCTACAAGTCTTTCACGTGGCCATGAAATGCTGCCTCCTGCTCCTCAGGTCCTCCTAAGCACAAAACCCCTCTCTCCTTGTCTCATCTTGTTCTCCTGTGACACAGTAAATTCCAGGGAAAACTTTGCAGCCTCTGACTAACAACAGCATTTTTATTGCTCTTAACTTACTTTGATGTTTGGAGACAAACAAGCTGGAAAATGACACATGGAGGGAACCTCCCCTCCACATGTGCTATCACAGCTGGTTCACATGTGGGCTTAAGTGACCCTTCTAACTGAATGGATAGAAATTCACATTTATCTCCAGGTATTGGGCTTTTTTCCTTCTTCAGTTACTAATAGGAATGTAAAATCTGATGGAAGATTACAGCTTCTTATTTGTTATTTCAAATGAGGGTGCTCTTGTAAAATTTGTTTATTCCATGTCTCATTAAATAAGACGACAGTAATATGTATTTTAGAAAGATTTGGGAGAATGAAGTGAATCTGTGTGGAGGATTAAAAGATCTTGAATTTTTTATAGATCAATTTCTCTCAAAACAATAAAACCACCTCCTAATTGAGGCAGAAAAATGTCTAAATTAATTAGCTCATCTCATGCAGAATCTGTTTGCTCTCTGGCACAATATGCAGGTATGTATTTGATTTGAGATCTGTCTGTAGAAACTGATATGTAGTGTGAATTATCCCAAAAATGCCCTTTCACTGCAAAGCAGAATTATGGTAAAGTCCTCTTGCTAGTCAGCTAAAGCAACCATGTATTTCTAAAAAGCAAGGAATGAAGAATACAGCATTGACATTGGTTTTGCTCTATAGGTTTTCCCTGTCCTCAGCCTTTCTTTTCAGCTTCCTCTTTCTGTGTTTTAGATAAGAAAATGGTTTTATCATGAGATACAGACACGCACAAACCAAACAGAACATGATTTCTGGCCATTAAAAAAAAAGTAAATATATATAAAATTTACAGTTGCTCCTCTTTTATTTCTGTATGGATAAATATATACATACATATTATATATACACATATACATATACATATGTATATATATATACATACACACATATAAACCACATAAATCCATACAAATATATAAATATAAACATTCATAAAATTCTAAATACCAGATTTTTTTTAAGATGTTGTCAATGCCTCATAAATTTATAAATATTTTACAAAATTCACTTTGACATATTCAAACCCCAAAGCATAACATTCATCTGCTTCCCTTACTGTTCAGTCATGATTTATTTCCTATCTGGCAAAACTGATTTATCACTTCTCTTATGATTGGGATTATGTCACTTTTTAATACATTGAATCCTTGATTTTTACCAAAGCTAATTTCTTTTTAAGATTTATCTGAAGCAGTCTATTCTAATATACTCTGCCAGGATCTGCATTTAAATTGATTTGTCATTATTTTCCATCCCATTGACCTAAGCCCTGTCCTCCTCAAATATTTCAGTGCCAAGCTCTGCAGCGAGTGTGATGGTGCTCAGTTGCAAGGAGGAAGCCAAGTGTGGCAATGACAGCAAAGTGACAAGCAAACTCCTCTGAGTTTCTGGTAGTCAGTGTGGGTCACAAAGGATACATGAGCCACACAACAACCACAAGGACTTCTGAGGAGATTCTGGCTGAGCAGGGTAATAATGTCTGCTTCTGGTCAGGATCTGGGCTGCCATTCAGGGGTAAAGGCTGAGGTGATGTTACTCCTCATGTAGAGCAGAAATCTTCTTTAGATTTTTTTTTTCTCAATTGCAACACCTCAAGCAGCCTAGTGCCTGCTACTAATGGAAAGGGATATGAACCTCATACTGAGAAAAGAACATTGCTGACTCAGCTGCTGTTCCCTTATTTAGTGTTGAGGTGTTTTATTCAAGACCAGCCCATCTTTGTTCCTTTGTGAGCTGATAACCCTGTAACACAGAGGACAAGAAGTGGAGACCCTGAGCACTCCCCTCCCCAGGTGCTGAAGCCAGCAGAGGCACCAGCCTCTCCTATCCACCTTCCTGGTCAGCTTCTCCTTCTGGGAAGAGCTGGGGAACAGCTCCCTAAGCAGCACTGGCAGCTTTGGCAGGTGAATGCCTCTTTCACACTTACAAGTGGTCAGTTGCTTATGAGTAGGATCATCTGCCAAGTGAGATGAGGGTAGCAGTGCTCTAGGCACATCCCTTTGAGAGGATGGGTGCAGCCAGGATGCTGGATGGTGGTTCCTGTGGCTCTTCAGGCAGTTCTGACATGTGGATCACAGCTGCAAAGCTGCAGAGGGTATGTTTGCTACCTTGTCCTTGAGTTAAATACTTAAACAGGGATTCACTACCCTTATCCAAAGAAGTAAAAGCTAGACTTTTCTGCTAATGATGCTAATGACCTCCTTCCAGAGAATGGGGAAGCAATTTCATTAACAAGTTTTAATAACTGATTTGTGTTGAGAAAAATCAGGGGTTTTGATCGATCTTTTGAACACTGTTCATTTATGTCATGCTTTCTAAATATTTTGTAATCCCTGTTACTTTCTTTCAATTTTTCTCCACTGCTTCTCAATTCCTCCAAAACAGGTAACAGAGTATTTGATTAATACTCTAATCAAAACTCAGCAGTATTGAACAAAGTGGAACAAGAACCTCTGTAGCATACAGGAAATTTCCCTACAGGCCCAGAATGTGACTTCCAATTTTCTTAATGGCATCACTGAGTACTCAGCCAGTCAGTGTCCCTTTAAGGCATTATGAAATGTGTCTGCCTATGTCACTTGTTAACATTTTGTGTTTGAGTGTTTGCTTGAGATTCAGAGGGTAATTTCTGCCATCTCAGACAGAATGTGGGTGGAAGTGGCTAAGATAGCAAGATTCAGAGAGTCTGTATCCCACCAATGCCCAAACATGACAGTCTGGTTCCTAAACACAGGCAGAAAGCCTCCTGCCCTGTATCCCAGACCTGCTGGGGTTTGTACCTAGGACAGAGACAAACACCATCTCCACACAAGTCTGTAGGAAGTCCTCAGACACTTGACATAGAATAAAATGCAGTGTCCATGGAGATCTCTACTGAGCAGCCTGGATGGGGGAGGATGAGCCATGTCTCAGGTACATGAGTTTGATTTTTATTGATCTGAAGACTTCTTCCTTCTGTGGGTAATTTGTTTTAGCTTGGCTTGCAATGTCAAGTCCCATAATGTGTGTGCTGCAATTTAAGATTGTGTATACATGGATGATTACACAGCACAATAATTTGTTAAGCCACACTAATTTAATGATATGCTAATACATTCACTATTAGATTTCCTCTTTTCTTAAGAGCATGTGATTTAGTGTGTGTTGATTTAGCATCAGGTTGACTCTCCTTTAGCTTGTGATCACATTTTCTTTGCTCTACTTTTTCTCAAAAGAATATTCTGTCACATCTGAGTACAGCATTTAGTCAGCATTCAATTTAGCATTTTTCCTTTTTTCTTCACTGAATTACATCACACTGAATTTAGAAAGCACACCTGTTTTCTTGGGATCACCGTGAATTTTGATCACATCATCTGCAGAACCTGTAACCATTCACAGGACAATGAATATAATACTCTCAGGTCAATTATGATTTTTTTTAGTAAATCATCAAAGTTGTCAATTAAATTGCTGAATAGTACTGAGAGCAGGTTAGATTTTTCTCCTTCTCACAGTTCAAAAGGCCTTCAGATTTCACAAAAGGTCAAACATATATGTATATCTAAAATAATATATTTAGCTTCATCAGTTTTAATTTTAAAAAATTTCATTTAGAGAATATTTTCCTAGTTTTATATTAATATGGTACGCTGGAACTGAATCAAAAGCTTCAATGAAGTGAAGATCTATCATAGCCTACTCTTTTTACCTAATTCCTTAGGCCATTCATCTTGTTACAGAGGAAAATTAAATTGGCTGATTTGATAGGATGTTGGCAAACCAGTGTTGCCTAGTTTTTATCATTGTGTTATCCTCTAGCTACTTATAAATTACTTGTTTAAAAAGTCATGGCAAAATCTGTGCAGGGATTGCATTAGGGCTGCAACAGGTTATGTAAGGTACTTGTCTACATTTCAAAATTTTCACACTTCAGCTGTGCTGCTACAGTTAAAACAATAAGAGCCTTCCACAAACCCACTGTCAGTGTCAGGGCAGTTCAACTGGAATAAATATGTTAATTCCAGAGCATGTACTCTGCACCTGATTATTTGGTTCAGCAATTGAAATAAAATATGTCACATCCATGCCCCGGCTTTATTTGACCTTATAGTTCATCAGTGATGCCTGTCCCCATTTATTGTAGTACTGAGGCTGACATTCAGCCATCTGTGAAGCTGCTGTACAAGAAACAGCCTGCCTGTTAGTCCTGAGATCCTTTCCAGACTGCAGGAGGGATCAGCCTATTTTAGGGAACTCATGAAGGCCAAGAGAAGCTAAGAGGTTGCTGGAATTTCAGCTAGAAGTGACCAAGGCCTCAGTTCTGATGTAACAGTACAGACCTGCTGTGAGTAATGCTCCCTGTCATAACATCCAGTGTTAGGACACAGACAAAAACAATCACTAAGCTGCTCTAATGACCTCTCCCTAAACTTCATTCTAATTAAAACTGCTGACATATAGCTGGAAAATGTTGAGCCTTCCATAGCATTCCTTCATAGAAGCAATGAGCCATCAGAGTATCACATGTTGAATTTTATTGGTCTTACTGTCAAGACCTTTAACAGCCTCTTTGTACACCACCCATCCATGGTGCACCTAGCACCAGCCATTAAATCAGGACAGGTCATCTTCCACCTCCAGCTGCCTCAGGATGCCAAAATTCTTCCTCTCTGTGTTAAATTTTCAAACAAACATCTTTCCTGAACTCAATCCCTTCATGGGAAGACATCCCTGAGGGTATCTTCCACTTCATTATCCCCTCTTTTTCTGATGGCTGCAAAACAAATGACAACTGATGGGATGCTGCTCTTCATTTTAATTAGTAGCATCTCACTTTTTCCCATCGGTTTCTCTCCTGTGTCTGCCTATTTCTTGTTTTTTATCTATTGGTTGGGCTGTAAACTCTTCGTGGTAAAGGAAAATTTTCAGTTTGTAAATGTACAATGTTCAAATGTACAAGTGGTCCATAGCTAGAGCTCCTAAGCATTACAATACTACATATAATAAATTACAAATAAAAATCTAGTGATTCAAACAACTAGGCACTTTTTAATGCCAGATAAATTCATATTTTTCATATTGTTTCTGATACTTCCTTTTTTAGACAAATCTTTGTTTCATGCCCACTATGGCTTTTGTCTAATCAAGAAACATGGCAAAGTATTGATCATATTTTCTGCTGAGTTACTAGAGCCATTCCCAGAAGGAGACTTGTCTGCCCTGAAAGGAGCTGAAAACCGTGAAGTAGCCTGGAAGCTCTTTTTGCTTATTCTGTTGCAAACAGTAAAAACACACAGAGAGATTCTTCAGGATTCACCTTGTCAAAACAAATCCATTCAGTTACTTCTGCCCATTAATGATGGCTTACAAGCAATTCAGTTTGGGGTTTTTTACAAGCAAAAGAGACCAGTATTCTTTCTGTTAATGAGAAACAATGTTCTAACTCAAAATCAGTGGATGACATTCTATACCTATAGTATTAATGACAATAAATCAAAACACATCGATGGAATGGCATCACTTATTGCATTATTTACTATTTTCCATCAGATTTTATATGCGTCTTCCTTTGACTTCAGCTAAAATCCTATCAAAATTATTTTTATAGTTGATTTCCTAACACTCCAAAGGCTACAAGTCTAAAGTAATAATTTAGTATTGTCTACAAATCGTCTAGTTGGAAATTTCAGATTTTAGCTAATGCAAATTTTAAAATGTAATAAAGAGTGTACTCTATTTTTTCTCAAAAAATTTAATTGCAGAATTATTTACAGGAGATGAACATAAACAATACATAAACCAATTGAAAGAGGCAGCTTCATAAAAGAGCCATGGGGCAAAATAGTGAAGCACATTTTCTTACAATCAGCTGGAGGTGAGTAGAGAACCATGAAAAAAGAACAACTCAATAATAAAACAATTTTCAAATATGTCTTCAAAGTAACAAATAACATTCTGGTAAAGAAGATATTACTGAGAAGCAATAAATTATTGTAGCAATGAAACAACATACTGTACATTCAATTTAGGTATCCTGCATGCTACTAAATAGAATTTATCAAAAGAACCATAAAAGCATGAGAAAGAGAATTACATAAAATAGTTTAATTCTAGTGAAGTGTAGCTTTATACAGATGGTGAATATTTGGCACTCAGTTCATCCTCATTGTTGATATGATTTCTTATGTATATATATATTTATATAT
>VZRX01021188.1:0-13862 GCA_013398075.1 Notiomystis cincta | reverse complement strand
CTTGTTACTGCACACACAGGGACTGGCACACAGGCAAAGAGGAAGGCATCGCTCTCTGATTAGCTACTAATCAGCACCTGTCAGTCAGTTACTGACATTCTATACTGTAAACAGTTTGAGCTATCATGCCACAGCTCTTGTCATTTTTAGTATGTAAAATGCACCCAGTATCTAAAAACAGCAATGCAAGTCAAAAGATTTTAAATTGCCTAGCTGGAATACAAAGATAAGGTTTAATTAAGTATTGTTCAAAAGCAAGCTAATTCAAGTGTGTTTGTTACTGGAAGCTCACAAATAGGTTTCCTAGAAACATCAGAAATTTAGATGAAAACTACTTGTTCAGTTTGCATTTTCAGATTAGAAACAGCAGTGGTTCCTATGCAGTTAAAACACACACACACCCTGTGGACTGTTTTAAGATCCAAGAGCCAGGCCAGGCCTTCATTATGCAACTGACATCCTGGCTATTCACCACCAAGCTGACTGGAAAGTCAGCAGTTTTCCAAGCACTGCCCTTGGGATTGTCCTCAGTGTGCAGCCAGCAACGTCAGCCACAGATAACAGAGCTGACAATACAGCAGTGCAACATCACTAAAGACCAAATGATAAGGTCATCACGTCAGCTCTCTGACTTTGCTGACATAATTAAGCTAGAGCTTAGAGTGAGCTTTTCCTCAGCTGGCCTCAGGCACAGCTGAAGCTTTGAAAAAAAGTATGTTTTCAAAAGTAAGAAAAACCAGTAGGGTAAATGACTGTATTTCCCTCTGGTTTTTTTTAATATCATTTGTCAACTTACCTCCAACAACACCTACTCCAACACTACTTCTTCTCGTGTTCATTGGAGCTACATGAAACCACTCGTTAGTCTTTAAGTTGTAAACTTCGACTGATGACAAACCTATGAAGACAATATAACATTTTCTCTATAAATCTAGGTGCAACATACTGTTTGGCTTTCAGGAAACTCTTCATATCTGAAAATCCCAATTATTTCATTTTAAGGAAATAATTACTGAACAAAAATCACAGCTGATCTCCTTTACGTAAGCAATTACAGTCAATACATTCTTTGTGTCTGAAAATGGGCAAATTACTGAAAATTTTGTGGAACTGAAAAATTCTTCCCTGACTTTTTTCCTGTTTTTTTAATTAAGATATACACTTTCTCCTACATATGCTTCTGTAACAGTTGTTCATCAAAAGGATTACTTCTGCACAAACCATTTAATGCATCTAAGTAGAGAATGAACTGTGTATTTCTAAAGCCTTCTCAAAGGTCAGAAAAAGCTGTTTATAATCTTATTTACACTACATGAAAACTCAGAAATAAATTTCCTATGTAAACAGGACAAAACAGACGAGATAATTTTTCTCTCACATCTTTCACAGGTTAAGGACTCTGACTGCAGAAGGAATACTGGAAGGGGACTTGGCAAAAGTTCACTAGTCACTAAGCCTGAACTCTTCAATAGGAGCAAACAGTCCACTGTTCAGGTAGGAGGATGTGACCTCTTAAGCACATTCCACATCACGAGATGCTGGGCTACCCAACCCATGCTTGGTTTCACCACAAGTACCAGCAAAAAGAGGCACTAAAATTTGATACAATTATGTTAATAGTAGTCAAAGCTTTCAGAAGTGTCTAGGGCAAACATACCTGTACTCCCATCAAATCCTCCCACAGCGTAAAGAAGGCCATTTAATACAGCTGCTCCCAGTGTGCTTCTCCTGTCTTGCATGTTAGCAACACTTGTCCACTGGTCCTTCACTGGATCATAGGAGTCTACTGTACGGACTCTCAAAGAGCCATTGAAACCACCAACAGCATAAACCATGCCTCCCATGTACACCATTCCTAGAGCAGGGAAATGGGGAGGAAAGATTAGTGTTTCAGTCTCTCTGCCAGTTAACTCTGTTCTGTACTGTCCTAAGTATGCAGATACTTGACACAAATTACACTAATCACTACACTTGTCGTGCTTTTGACAGTCTCCTACAACCACACTTCATTCAGATTCAGCCCTAGAATTTCTGACACTTTTTGTTACTTACAGTACACATTTCTGAATACCATGCTTGCTGAATTTCTTCTTGCTTAAATTGCTCAGCTGCTTTAAGATTACATGTTCATGTTTTTAATAGTGGACAATGACTTCTTCATGTTGTTTGTTTCATTTAATAATATTAGGGTATTTTAATAGCAAAATTAGTCATGATTACAATGCATTAATATTTACATTTTTTTATCCCTTGTTTCTGTGGGAGGTAATAAAGCAGTTTATCCTACACATTAAAAACTGAAGCACAAATTAAGCACAATTGATCAAAGTTGTATTGTTCCAAACTAGCAAGTAATTAAAATTATCAGTAAAGTCAAGGTTTAGCCCTTCTTAGATAAATACCTCAAGTGCTGTTCCAGAGAACATACAATGCTTTATACAGATGCCTAAATTCTGAAGCATTAGCATCCACAACAAAAAATTAGGCATCCTTACCTGCTCTACATCTTCTGGAAGGCAATTCAGCTACCTGATGCCAGCGTTCTTCTTTAAAATCGTAGCATTCAACACTGCGAATTGCCTTTGGTGCCTGTCCCCCAACTACCATCATCAACTAACAGGGAGATAATAATAATAACTGTTTGTTATTTGCACATATGAGAGCACCTGAAAGATCAAAAAAGTATTAAGAAATGAAGCAAGCTTCTGTACAAGAAATGTTTAAAGGATGGCTTTCCTAAATTAGAAATTTGAGTCTTGTGAATGAGGCAAATGTAACTCATATTTTGTCCAGAGGAAATACCAAGGGTAGAAAAGCAAGAAGCAATTAGGATCTTGGTAAAGCTCCCACAAAAGAGAGACATCCTGTTGTATCTTCACATCCTTCTGTGATCTCAGGTATGAGAATTCAATGTTTATGATGTGTAATGGAACTGTGACCATCCATCACATAACAGCCTTATCTTGTCCTTCTAAGAAAAACATGCCAAATCTGCTAAATTGAATCTCCTATTCCTCTACTGCAGTTATCACAACATCACTATGAGAAAACTTCTTTACTTCATGGTAAAGAAGAAAGTATCTAATGTTTGTTTTTTGCTGAAAGGAACTAAAGATTGAATAAAAAGTCTCAATGCAGATGCTTCAGTTGTTTTTTGTTTTGGTTTGGGGTATTTTTGTTGGGGTTTTTTTTTGGTTTTTTATTTTCTTTTAACAGGCTTATTTCTCCATAATTGTGTATTTCTCAAAAGCTGAAGCACTTATTAAAAATGTTTTCTCGGAGGGCAGGCAGTGCTGATGCTCTGTGTAGGTGGGAGGCTGAAACATCTATATCCTAAGTAGTATGGAGTGTAAAGCTAATAACTTGTTACATTTTTATGATGAATAATTCTGGTACAATTTTTTTACAGGAACACACCAAAAGACAGTCATGCTCTCATGAAAGCTTTTAAAATGAAGTTTGAAACAGTAAATACAGCAGAAAAATAAGGCTCATACTTTTGGAAGGCTAGCGGGTGTTCTCAGTTTTGTCCGCGTGCTTTTCATCAACGCCCGTTGCTCAGTTGGTAGCAAGTGATACTTCATAGCTTCAATGAGGAAATCTTTACAAGCACTGCTGTTCTTAACCAATATTTCCTCTTCAACTCTCTGTTTATTAATAGAAGTTTAGTAAGGTCTGAGCATGTTAAGGAAGCAAAACACAAATCACAATCCAAAGTGTAATAAAGCCTATGATCTATCACACAAATGAAGATTAATTTGATTCTTTAGATTATAATTTAATGAGTAGAACACAAATTTATGTTGGAAATGTGCAGTCACTTAAAAAAAAAACAAAACAGAAGATGCTGATTGTTAATTAGCAAGTGGAAGAAAGAGTGATAGGCAAGGTAAATCACTTTTCTTGCAATTGGGCACATTTCTTTATTTTTAAAATACAGACAGTAGAGAACATTTTAAGAGGGGAGTAGTGGAGAATCATTTACCAAACTAGTAAGCCACCCCACAACAATAAAAACCACAGCAGAATACAAGCAAAAAAATCCAAATCCCATCCAAAACAACCCACACAGTGTGGAGATTCATATCACAAAACCAAAATTTTTAAAATAAACACCTACCAACTTACTATTAATACCTACTGACCAATGTTAACACTGAACTTGTGTTTTCAATTTTAAATATTTGACCTGACACCCAGATATCCAAATGAGCTTATAAAATTTGAAAAAATGTATTGTATCTGAACCAAGTGAAAGAATGCTTCCATTGTCACTAATTCCTAATCAGCTTAACCAACAGATATAATTCTGTAGTTGCAAATTCACCTATGAGAACAAATCCTTTATCAAAGATGGCATTACAAATGAAACCTAACCTGATCTCAGGGAATTACTTTGTTCCAGTTCCTACTGTGGTATGACATGCAGTCAGCCAAACAGATAAATTACTTTTGTAAGTCTTCTCTGTGTGGCAATCCCTCACCTCGCTGTGTGTATGTGCACACGAGTACGTGCTAGTGCTGTTTGTTTACTTGTACTACCTCTAACATACTACATGACACTGCTGTTTAAATTTAAAATTATCTATTTGGCATTAAAATAATGAACAGAACAGTTCACATGCAGAGTGATTAGTACTCCTTTTTGCTTACCTGAACTAAATACTCCCGGGAAAGCAAAGGCAGCCGAACGTGCTCCATCAGACGTGCCATTAACTCCTGCCTTACATCTTTGTCATGGTTTACCCAGGCTATCACTGCTTCAAATACCTTCCAGAAAACAAACAGACCAAGTTCCTTCATTTACAAGTTCATAAGCATGAAAACATCAGTGTGCCTCCAAAAATAGTTGTGCTTATACTAAAATTCCTAACATAAGAATAGGTGATACAAGTTACAGCTTCCGTATTTATCAGCTACAAAATTATGAAGGTGCATTATCCAGCCTCTTTTTATATCTACTCTTCTACTGGTATTTCAAGGATGCCTGTGCTACACTGACAAAATGCACAGTGACTTCACTGATACTGCAAACTAGGCAAACAAACAACACAGCAGCAGGAATATTAGAGTCTTCCTTTCCTGGAGAACTGACCTGCCACATCACCGTTCAAATGACTTATCATCACTGAGACTTACTAGGAGAAGTGATCCCAAGCCTGGTTTTGCCTCCATTGCACGGTAACTCATCATTCTTTAGAGCATTAAAACCTTAATTATACTCCACAAAAGCAGCATCATGTGTATCTAAGTGAGAGATCCAGACCTTCAGGGTATTACAGGAACAACAGCATAGCTTTGCTAGTTGCTGTTTAAGCAGATAGTTCTTAGATTCAAAGTTTCAAAAAGCCTTTAACATGAAACATTGCCTAACAAATGAGTACAAATGTGTATTTAAATATGCTTTTGAACACAATTTAGCTTCATTTGAGTACAAGTATAAACTTCTTGGAAAAAAGAAAACCAACATATTTTAAATAAATCATAACTGAATTTAGAAAGCTCAAAATTAATATACCCACAATCTGAAAACCATTAGAGGTTTACAGAGATGTCCTGGGCTCACTGAAGAACAGTGTTTCAAAAATGGCTTTAGAAGACTGAGATCTAGGCTAAAGGTGAGCCAACACACATTAAAATCTGGTTATGTAATACCAAGCTGCCATGTCACCTCTAAAGGTGAGCCAACACACATTAAACTCTGGTTAGGTAATACCAAGCTGCCATGTCATCTCCTGTGCAACCCACGTGTGTTCAGTTAGGCTAAACAGCTCACATATACACACAGAGCTTTAATACCTTTGTGGGATTGCTGATGTAAAACTTAGTAAATGGCACATAATTGCTCTTCAAACTTGGAGTTATTTATCCCTTGGGAAACCAGAGTCCTGTGGATGTGACTCAGCATGTGTTCTGGTTGTTTGGCTTGAAGATGAGAAGGAATTTCCATTTAATGTAGTTTGGGGTTTTGGTTGAGTTTTTTGTTTGTTTCTTTGTTTTTCCCAAAGAACAAAGGGTAATGTGATTTAATACAATTTTAGGATTTTTAAGAATTGAGACTAATTTTCAACATCAGACTGACAACACTTTTGGGAAAAGTCCTTTAAACCTGGGCACAGTGCCTGCCTAATTTCACTGAGGGAACACAGAACACGTACAAAGAAGTGCACAAGATCAGTATGAGCAAGCTTGCTCTTTCACATAAAAGGATAAAAAGAATAATTGGATACAGATTGTTTTACCTTCTCCTCTGAGGCAATTGTGAGTTTGTCACTGGATATAAGACTGCACACCTGCTCCACACCAAGATTGAGGTATTCTTCACTAAGTACAACATCGGAAAAGTGCTGTTCTGTTTGGAGGAAAAGAAATACACTAACATAAAGTGCAACATGTATCCATGTGTACAATTAAAGCATTAAAGCAGCTGGGGAAACCAGAGGAAAAGGATTTAACATGCATGCTATTTTACCCTATCTGGAAGCAATACATTGACTTAAAACCTCTTCTATAGGTTAAAGCTTGGTCTCACAAATAGCTTTTATATTTAAAGATTCTTTAACTGAAATATTAAAACACATTATACTAAAAGTATTGTAGCAATTTTCAGATGTTTGCTTCATCTCAGTACTTGTCCTTGAGAATTATCTAAGTCTCATTTTGCTGAATTTGTACACAAAAATACAGAAAAAAGACTCCAGAGTCTGTATAGTTGGGTAGGTTGTTAACAAGCACATTTTAAACTTGTAGTTTGACATGAACAATGGTTGATCCTTTAGAACCAACCAGCAATGTCACATAACAAGTCTTGTTGCATCTCTCAGAGCTTCTCCAAGGTCATAAAAATATTGCATATTGCAATCTATACAATGTGCAGAAGGTATGTAGGTTTTCCTAATTTTTTTTTAAACCTCAACTTAAATAAAACTGAAAAAAAATTAATATTTCCAAGTTGTCATTCAGTTATTCAGTTGTCCCCTCCCTTCCTTAAAATTGCTTTTTATGGCATTCTTTTGCTTAAAAAGTAGTTCCATTCAGTTAAATTATTTTTCCCCTTCTTCTGCTATTCTTAACAGAAGTAAGAAGGGACAACTGTAATTAAGAACTTAAGAATTCTCTCAAAATTAGAATAAATTAAAAAGAGGCCAGCAAATATACTTAAACCAAAGAACATTTTATAGCCTTTTCTATCACTCTACTAGTCCTACAATAACTAAGACTCCATACTTGAGAAACTTGTCTAAGCTGTTAAAAAAAATTAAAGAATGCTGAATGCTTAAGCTCAAAAAGTTTAATTTTTCAGTTCAACTTTGCAAGGTAAAATAGTTGGTTTAGATGCAATCATCATCAGTCCCTCTAATTCTGCAGCATTCTGTTATGATGGACAGGCAGTATTTTCTGCAGTACTTCAGGCAATGGGAAAGAAAGGATGAGAAGAAATATTATTGATTTTTATAACATCCCCATTACTCTTCCACTCTACAAATCTTTTTGTATCTGTTTGCTTTCCAGACAAGTATGCAGTTTCTCAAGCTAAGTATCTGATGAGTTTTATTGTTTGCAAATAGAAATTGAGAAAGGTAATTTGTATGGATTAGTTTTATGATAAACTCCAAATTTCAGATGACAGTGACAAAAAGCAGTATGCCTGACTGTACTGAGAAGCTGAGTTTGGAAGCAAGCAGAAAGGGGAAGCAACACACATCCAAATCTCAAACAAATCTGAGGTTCTGAAGCATTGTTCATCTTTTCTTTAGAAATACAATGCAACAGTGGTTCACGTCCAAAAGGACATATGTCATAAATTAGAAATACTTGGTTGATTTTATAGACTCATATATAAAAGCCTTGCTTTTTAAAAGTTGGTTGAGATTTATGTCATGCACTAAGTAGGAAGAGATCCAGCCTCTAAACCAGGAGAGGTAAAAGATGAGAATTTTCAAAGCAATACAGTGAATGTGACGCTCTCTCCTGTTTTCATGCTAGAAATAGAACTATAGAAGAGAACTCAAAAAACAAAAACCAGTACTTGAACAAAACCTGTTTTAGTGGATGTCAGTCTCCTAAAGCATAAAACATGGCACATGGTCAAGGGAAGAAGAGTGAAAAAAGGAGAAACTCTAAACCAAACTACTCAATCAATAGCTACAGACCTCAGGTGAATGAATTATAAATGAAAGAGAAATAGAGGAGATTTCTATATAAATTTTAGTCATCAAAAAGTGGTAAGGTAAAATAACTTGTCTTGTAAGAATCAGACTGCTTGTTGTCTAGGAGACGATTGTAACTGATTGATAGATAACATTTGGGCAGAAGCCAATTGCAATTACTGCTACATGGATTATTTACAATAATTAAAAACTGAAAAAGAACAAGGAAATGCAAAATCAATTGAATCCACCAATGGCAATTTATGTAATGCTGGTTCAAGTCTTGAAGACAGACGGCTTCATTATATATAAAAATTATGCTTATGAAATTCAAACTTTTTGCATCCTTTTAGCATGAAGGATATAAGCATCTTCAAAATAACATGATTCAGTACTAAAATTCCAAGAAATCACACTTAGATCCTCTTTTCCCAATAATGATGAAAAATAGTACTGGAGGCGTGTGGATTTTTTTGCCTTCTGGGCTAGGATTTGTATTATCTCATATTACTGCTCACATCCTGAAAGCTTTGATAATCTGGAGATATTAACATCAAACATGATGAAACGTATGCTTAAATGATTAAATATTTCGTGCATCTGTCCTCTGTAAAATCTCAAATTATCTTGTTTTTTTATTTTTTTTTGCATTAGGGAACATACCTCTTTCTTTATGAACATCTCCTAGAAAAGCAAAGAGAGAACTACCCAGATGGAAGTTTCCATGAGAGAATAAAATAATTAATTTTTCCCAAATCAGAATTTTCCACACAGTATGCAACTTTGACAAATTTGTACTGGAATCCTGCCCCATTTCTTGCCTCTTTACCCAGAAATTGAAGCCAGCTGGCTCCAGAGTCTGGCAGCCTGGAAACAAGCTGGCTTAGGAGATGCAGAGGCTTGGCTTCTAAATTCCCACTTCCTAAGCAAGTAGAGTCCTACTTCTTTATTATCAAGACTAAACTCTGTCTTAAAAAAAAAAAAAAAATCCATTTTAGGACATTTCTAAAATATCTGTTCCAATTGCATATGAAAAACAGATTTTCACATTTTTGCAACTGAGTCAGTTTCTATCTGAATAGCTAAAGATCTGTCCTTGTCTGCCCTGTGCCAGTAGGGTGGGACAAATGAAAAGGAAGTCTTTAACAACACGAAAGGGGCCAGTAACAAAATGCTTGGAAGTACAATAAACAATGCCAGCGTGGAGAGCTGAGAAAGAAAATAGCAGCTGTAAATGAACCACTTTTTGGGATTTGTTGTTATGAGTCTGGAGCTATGTATTACACATGCACACGCAGCAAAAAGCACTTGACACCTCTTCTATCCAAAAGGCAGACAAGTCTGCCTATACAGATATTGACATTAGTTTTATATTTTTCAATCACATAGGAAGGAAAGCTACATCTGAAACCTGCACAGGACATTTTATGCTTTAAACATTTATGCATTAATTCACAAACACATTTTCACTCATTCATATACCTACAGTCAGAACAGATCTTCCCAAAGCCACATTATTAACATGTATGGGAAAAAAACTGCAACAGCTTATCAGTGCCAGAGTCTGCAGCTGGAAAAAGGGAAAACCTGCACATATTCTCTAGGTCTTTTTGTTACAGTAATTGAACATATATTCATGTGTGAACCAAAATATCACAACCAAATATATCAAGTTTTGTAACTGTCATTTGTCAGTTTAGTCCAACAGTTTGTATTCTACAAAACAAATGATGATATGCTTTAAAAACTAAATGGAATACCTGCACCTTTCAATGTGATGACAATGCTACAAAACCAGCTGCAGCATCCCAGCATTTTCTGTTTCCAGTTCTTTCTAAACTGATAACCCTATTGTTTTAGAGCAATGCAAAGCATGGGAGCTTCAAAAGATCTAAGCCTTATGGTCACTTTAAAAAAAATGACAGTTTCTCAAGCAGATAATATAACAAAAATATTAGAAAGAATTAGGTTTTTTTAAATCACTGTTTCAATCCATCATGCCACATTGGGATTTTTTTTCAGTTTGGGACAAAAAGGCCTTGGCTACTGGCCTATTTTAAGGCACTGGTCAAACAGGAACCCCAGCTTTGTTGCAGAGGGATAGACACAAGCTCTGCCATTTGGAGAACCAGCAGCAGCTAAAACTGCAGAATCACATTTTTTCAAAGAAATCTGATTTATTTGTCAATTTTATGCTTAAATAACTGGCTTTTAGAACACCATGAAATTCACAACAGCCAAGGCAACAGCAGCATAGCAACAGACGTTGCTACTCAGAATAGAATCGTAGGAACGATTCTGACAACTCCATCCTTCCCATGCCAGGCAGAGGGATGTACACAGGAACAGTCTGCAGATGACATGCACACTTCCAAGTCTTGCTAGGGCTCAAGTTTTAGACTAGGAGCACCAGAACCAAGAATGCTGTTATCCCACAGTCAAATACAGCAGCAATCCCTGCCTCACAACACACGCTAAGATTCCCTAACAAAAGAATCTTCAGTATCTCGTCACAGTGCTAAAAGCCAAAAAGCTTCACTGTGCCAAGCCTCAAAGGACACCTCTGCCACAGGTCTTCCAAAGTTTCCAAAGCCCATACTGCCCTATGCAGTGAGTGAAATGCATTATTATTCTTTGGTTAAAACTAAGAAATGTGTCAGGACATAAGCACTGAACAAGGGTCTCTCTAGTCCAAGATGGCACAGCCCTCTTCATTAAAAAGCTTCACCAATTTATCTTCAGGCTGTATGGAACATTACAACATCTATGCAATGGATATTTCTCAGGAAAAACTGTTGTTTTATGAATATCTTTTAACAGGACATAAGACATATCCCAGACTAAAACTCATTTAAAACTAGACAGACCAGCAGTGCTCATGCCTTGTCCTCTTCCTAGGAATCCTCACAAAAGAAGGTTGAGAGGCCTCTGACTGTGTGTGTGTAACAAGACCCAGGGCAGGATGGCTTTCTGGAACATCACAAGTACAGGTGGCTTCTCCAAGCTCAGTTGCAGCAGAAGTTCATTCCAAGAAACCTGTATCAATTGCCCACTATTTTCAGATCTCTCCATAGGCATCACAACTGTATATAAATTACTCTCCTAGAAATCCTGCTCTCTGCTACAAAGGACCAACCCACCACAGGAATATGAAGCTCCAATTTTAATGGAAGTTGCGTTTTCATTCCCACTGGAAGGAAGTTTTAGAGTTTCACTTTTCCAATAACTTCTGATCCACGGGCATCCATTTGTTTTTATATTATCATTGTCTATTAGCAGAACTATCTCTCTGCCTCTTTTCTCTAAATCTAAAATAGCAAGTGTAACAAAATAAAAACTGAGAGAAGTAAAAAATCAAAATACATTTCATTTTCTCTAGTAAGGAAATATTTTCACTGCTTTTTTCAATCTATTAATCCTTTTCTGTACTCATTCTAATTTCTGGAGCCTTAATCCCAAAATGTGTGCTCTGTAAGCTGCCAGTGTTACAAAGCTTAACTCTGAAATGGCACAGCCATGTATTTTTGGCTCAGACTTTTGAAAAATTTTTTTTCAGTTGTAATAAAGCTGTGACAAAGCACAAAGAGCCATTTGAGATAAGAACAGGGGAAAAAAAAGAAGCTACGATGGCTGAGATACAGGCAGTAAGTAGCCTGCAAATTCAAGAGGAAAAACTTTCAACCTGAAAAGATAATAGAACTGTATGGAAGAAAATCAGGGAGTCAGCAGACAGAAATTCAGCAAGATTGATGATCAGCCAATTCTAAGGAGAAGTGAAAGCAAACACTTCCCCCCCCCGATCCTTTTATCAGGAATACTGAGCATTCTGGTGCTCAGCCTTGTATCTTGCATGTCCCAGCTAGGACCAACAAATAGCTTCCCTCCTCTTTTCAATTGTCTGTATTCTGCTTGAAGACACTCTCTGAGCACAGCAAAAGATGCCTGAACAAAATTACCCAGGGAAGGAGAGTTAACAGGTAGACACAATTCCTGTGCTCTCAAAACACATTTAACCAATACTGCACTCAAAGTCTTGTCAGGGTGTCAGAATTTATATTTCTAGAAAGTAATCTATACAAATATTATCTTCAACTGCAAAACTGAACAAAGATTGTTTAGAAGTAACTGAAGAAGTTTAGAGGTTTAGTTTAGAAGTAACTAAGGCCCAGTCAGAAGTCGGAAAAAATAATTTAAAACTCAAAATTAAGCAACAACTGTATCAAAATGTGCTCCCTAAAAATTAAATACCTGAACATTAACTCTAGTTAATAAATGTATGTCTTGCTTCCTATTGCACAAGAGACCAAAAATATAATAGCTTTTTGGATTTGATATTGTATTACTCAAAGACAAAAGAACTTAATTAAAACTTTTTGCATAGATGTCTAAATCGGAATATCACAAAGTCATTCAGTCATGTACACATCAAAACTTCTTTAGTATGGCAGGCATTAAAAAAGCTAGTACTTTCAAAAACAATCTGAAAAGCTTCTGAATTTTTTTTAATTGCTATATCAATCATTTTTGATAGAAATACTATAATCTCCTGTGAGTTTTAAAAAAAAAATCTATGCCAGAAAACATTCTAGGAATGAAGACAACTGAAAGCATTCATCAAAGTCCTTGGCTTTCTGAGGTCTAAATTTACTCAAGGCAATAAAAAGCCTATTATTTGGACCTGAGTTGAAGTACTAGGTGCTCTATTTCAGGGAAATCTTCAATTTTAACTCTGTACTAATTGTTAATGATGCTAATTGGTCACTGTACATTTTAGAAAAGTTATGAAAAGCAATGCAGTCATATGTATTTTTTCCTACAGCCTTATCAGGACATTTAATTTTTAATTCTCTTTTTTGTATTGCTCTTGTTCTAAGCCTGACAGTGCTAGGGATTAAGGAAGGCAGAGGAGAGAGTGTACCTAACTGTGTACCCTGACTATACACAGCATATTTATCTCCAGAGTAAGAACAGAGTGTGCATTGCTTTAAAATCCACCACACAGATAGAGCAAATACACAGTAGGAGTTGAGCTGGCAGCTTGTCATACAGGCCAGCAGTACTCCAAGAATATGATGACAATAAGGGAAGCTTTTGGGGGCAATTTGACAGAAATGGAAGGTGGTTTGGTTATGGAGGAAAGAGAAGGTTAGCACCAGCATGAACACAGTAGAGCTAGAGAGACAGATGAAATACAAGATTCAAGTGGATGAGACTATAGGTACCCTTTATAGCAGGAAATTTGGTCTTGGGCTAGATGAGCAGGATTTTTAAGATAAGTTGATAACATAATACCCAACATTATATTTCTTGCTTCTTCACTAGTGCAGAACAGGAGCTACCCCTCCTCCCAATGCCTTTTCCTTATTTCTTCCCCCATGTAATTTCCACATACTTTGACTTGTGGTAGTTGTCAGAATTTTAATTCTTCTTTCTTGATTTCCTCCCCTAAGTGACAGTGCAAAATTTTAAACAGGAAGCTAGATTAGAAATAGGAACAGGAAGCTGGATTAGAAATAGCTTGGACCCTGCAGAGTCAGAGTAGTCTGTGAAGATGCTGTTCCATTCAGCTTAAATATAACTGTGGTCCAGCCAGCACATTTTATTTCTCTTGAAGACATTCACATCAAATGAAGTTTTCATCATGAGACACATGTCTGCAATATCCTGGATAACTCTGGTTCCTCTGGGTGGGGGTGGGTGGCATGGAACCCA
>VZRX01021179.1:20512-35794 GCA_013398075.1 Notiomystis cincta | reverse complement strand
GGGAACAATTTCTTCACTGAAAGAAGGGTTGGAAGGGGCTGCTCAGGGAGGTGGTGGAGGCCCCATCCCTGAAAGTGTTCAAAACCCAAGCAGACACAGCATTCTGTGATGTGTTTTGGGGGTATTTGGTCAAAGGTTGGATTTGATGATCTTGGAGATCTTTTCCAGCCCTGACAATTCTGGGATTCTATGGCAAGAGCAGTTTTTGGAGGGCTCCCAGAGCTGAGCTGCTGTGAGCACTGGGGTTTCAGTGCAAGCCTCCCCAGCTGTGTCCCTGTGAACTGCAGTGTCCCCAGGCAGTGCCTGTCCCTCGGTCACATCCTGCCCTGTGCCTCCTGGAAATGGGCTGGACCTGCTGTAACCCAGCCCTGCAAACAGAGACACTTTCACCCAGCAGCTTCCCCTCAATTTGCTCACTTTCCCCCTCAGTTTTTGAACTTAAATTGCTTGCTGGCTCCAGGAGCACATGGAAATGTGTGTCCTGCCCAGATTATCCCAGGCAATCAACCTGGAAAGACACAGCATGGAACTTCTCTTTTTAATATATTTTTGAGTGCTGTAGGCCCTCTTAGTGCATGATTTCCTTACTGTCTGAATCTCTGTAAGAGATGCTGTGAAGAAGTGAGGTATTTTTAGAAGGATAAGAAGATGGAAGAACTGGAAGAGCCACAGATTTGTTGGGTTTTCCCTCCTGTTGCTGTGTGGGTGCAGGAATGGGACATTGATGTTGTTATGCTTAAGAGCCAGATGTCAAATTTATTAATTAGGAACAATTTGCATACCTGGCCCATCACCCCAGTGTTATTTTGGCCTGAATAATGTGAATTTTTTGGTTTATTTGTTGCATGAAACCACATTTCTTTAGGTTTCTTATCCTTGAAGGGTCTTGCACATCTGTACAGGCACCACATAAAGTTCAGAATCAAAGTGTTCCCTGTGTGGCTCTTCCAGTTGGATATAAATGAGATTCTGCCTAGAGTTCCCATAATGGAGCAGAGGGATCAGAGGGCACAGAGCAGCTCTAAGGACTTGTCAACAGGAGAAAAGTCTGTGGGTTTATTCAGTATTTGTGTGCCCACTCTTTGGAAAATGGGAGGATGATTTCCCTCCCAAGGAGAGGATTCTCTGGCCAGTGGTGTAAAGGATATCCTGACCACCATCCCTGTAATTCCCTGTTCCTTGGGGAGAAACAGGGGAAATTCCAGCTCTCCCACTTCTCCCCTTTTCCCTCCTGAGCAGAGGTAGGGTTTGCTCAGAGATCTGAGTTGCCCATTTTTTCCACATCATCCAACTGCTGGGCAAAGAGGGAACATCAGCAGGATCTCTTCTAGTTTTAATTGGTTTCAGTCATGATCTTTTTTTTTTTCCCTTGTGTTTTGGGGTTGTTTTTTTTAATTGGAAAGAAGGCAGCTCTTCTAAATAGCCTGAAATCAAAATATTCTGCACTTTGCTCCAAGGCAAGATGTTGTCTTGGCATCTCAAATAATCTGACAGGTTTGTAAAAGAATTCACTCAGCTCACCTGATCTTGACATCCCAGCACACTGTGGACATGGAACACCTCAGGCTGGGCATGAAAAGGAGCCACAGCCCTCAACCAAATCCCTCTGAACTGGGTTTAACTGGAGGAAATCCGAGTGTCTGTAAATAACGGGTTCACCTGGAGAGGAGAAGGCTCCAGGGAGAGCTCAGAGCCCCTGCCAGGGCCTGAAGG
The DNA here is from genome assembly GCA_013398075.1 of Notiomystis cincta. Taxonomy (NCBI): domain Eukaryota; kingdom Metazoa; phylum Chordata; class Aves; order Passeriformes; family Notiomystidae; genus Notiomystis; species Notiomystis cincta. Next base: position 34,081 of record VZRX01021179.1, on the reverse strand, counting down.
GGCTCCAGGAGAGCTGGAGAGGGACAGGGGACAGGGGCTGGAGGGACAGGACACAGGGAATGGCTTCCACTGCCAGAGAGCAGAGATGACAGGGACCTTAAGGATCATCCCATCCCACCCCTGCCACGGGCAGGGACACCTCTCACTATCTCAGGGTGCTCCAAGCCCCACACTACCTGGCCTTGGACACTCCCAGGAATGGGACAGTCTGCCTGGGACACTGGGAAATATTTTAATTTCCCAGTAACTTGATTAAAATAACAGTCCATCACCCCGGTTCATACTGGGATGCAATTCCTGGCTGGGAGAGCTTGGAGGTGCCACAGCTTTCCCTGCCCTGTGCTGAGCTGAGCCCTTGTTCCTGACTCAGGTTGTGTCCATCAGGGCAGGAGCAGATGGTTCCCTCTGGAGGGGAGGGCACATTATCTCCAGGATCTGCTTTCCCCAGGAATGAGCCTGACAGCTGAGTGTGACTGCTGGGTGTAAATTCGGATTGGGAAGGGCTTTGCTCAGCAGCTTTCCCTTGGAGGTGCAGCACTGGGATGTGGTGCATCCCCATGCCCTTGTTGCAGTCATGTTCCTTGTCCCCTGTGTGGTGACACAGCCTGGTTCTGTCTCTGCCAGACCCCTTCAGCATCCACAGAGGTGAGAACCTGCCAGACTTGTCCTTCCCCACGGCCATGAAGGACGTGCCGCTGTTCCCGGGCCACGCCGACACTTCCAGGGACATCCTTGGTGAGCTCCTCCTGGGCCTCCCCCCAGCTTCAGCTGGGGAGTTTCCTCTCTTGACTTCCATGTACTGAAAATTAAGGTTGTAAGTTCATGAGCCTTTTTTTCCTGCTCTTGTTTCCGTGGCTAAAACCCACATATTCAGGAGCTGTTTCCACAAAGTGCTCTTCAGCATTTTGACTCTTGGATTATTATATTAATATTAGATTATTCAGGGATTACCAGCAGGATTTCATGGCAGCAGAAGCAGAAAGCCAAAGGAAATAATTTGCCTGTGTTTACTCTATTACACCTTGCCAGAAAGTTCTATAAAATACAGAATTTATTGTTTGTGAAGCAAAACTAACATTTGATGCAGATTTATCTGAACTGCTGCTGAGCAGAACAGTCCAGGTGTGGTAGGGCTTGAAATTTAAGAGAAAAGTTGCTAGGGCTGGTGGTTAACAAAAGGGTTTTTATTTCCTTAGCTCCACATGGATCTATAATGGGACCTGAACAACCCTTCCTGGGGTCCCTGTATTCCCCTGCAGAGGCTCTGGACCCATCAGCCTTCATGGGCCTGGAGTCAGGCACAGAATTCCTGCCAGGAAAAGCAGGTGAGAAGCAAATGTTTTCTTTTACTGGCTGGGTCTGGAGTGTTTGAAGCTGGAAAATCCCAGTTTATGAGTCCTAAAGAATCTTGGTGGGGAATTGATACATAAAATGGGTCAAGGTTGGGAAGTTTCCTCTTGGCATGGACAGCTGTTGGTTCAGGGGAAATGTTCTGGGGTGAAGCCCGGGCACAGGGTGCCCAGAGCAGCTGTGGCTGCCCCTGGATCCCTGGCAGTGTCCAAGGCCAGGCTGGACAGGGCTTGGAGCAGCCTGGGACAGTGGGAGGTGTCCCTGCCATGGCAGGGNTGGGGTCCCTGTATTCCCCTGCAGAGGCTCTGGACCCATCAGCCTTCATGGGCCTGGAGTCAGGCACAGAATTCCTGCCAGGAAAAGCAGGTGAGAAGCAAATGTTTTCTTTTACTGGCTGGGTCTGGAGTGTTTGAAGCTGGAAAATCCCAGTTTATGAGTCCTAAAGAATCTTGGTGGGGAATTGATACATAAAATGGGTCAAGGTTGGGAAGTTTCCTCTTGGCATGGACAGCTGTTGGTTCAGGGGAAATGTTCTGGGGTGAAGCCCGGGCACAGGGTGCCCAGAGCAGCTGTGGCTGCCCCTGGATCCCTGGCAGTGTCCAAGGCCAGGCTGGACAGGGCTTGGAGCAGCCTGGGACAGTGGGAGGTGTCCCTGCCATGGCAGGGGTGGGATGGGATGATCCTTCAGGTCCCTCCCAACCCCAGCCAGTCTGGGATTCCACATTAGGAGGTCACAGGATGGTCGAGGTTGGAAGGAAACTTCCCCAAGCCCTGCTCAGGCAGGGCCACCCAGAGCCACCTGCCCAGAGGAACTGAGGAAGGAAACTGCTCTTGGCTCCTGGGGTCAGTGCTGGCCATCACTCCTGTCTGATGGGAGCCTTCACTCCCAGTGGCTGTGGAAGAACAGGATGTTCTGGTACCTCTTGTAGAGGGAATTGAAAAGTTCCCTGAGGAAGAACTCCCAAACCAGGGGAGTCAAGACCTGCCACTGGGAAGGTAAAAGCCCTGTGGGGTTCAGGGCTGGACTCAGTGTGTTTGTTTCCCACAGCACCTGAAGAATACTGGATGGGAGCTCAGCAGGACATGAAGGGACCAGATACCTCTTTCTTTGTTGAGCCACCAGGTAAAAAACAGTTTTGAGCTGACCTGCAGGAAGTGTTGGTAGAGAGCTCTTGAGCAGCAGAACCAGCTCCTCTCCTTGTGTGCCTCCTCAAGGGACACAAGGCTGTGACAAAGCCTGGGACCTGACCAAGGACAACTCTGTTTCTGCTGCTCACATCACTTTGGAATGGAAATGCACCTCTGGGGAGTGGGAATGGCTTCAAACTGAGAGAGAGTAGGGTTAGATGGGATATTGGGAAGGAATTCCTCCCTGGGAGGGTGGGCAGGCCCTGGCACAGGGTGCCCAGAGAAGTTGTGGCTGCCCCTGGATCCCTGGCAGTGTCCAAGGCCAGGCTGGACGGGGCTTGGAGCACCCTGGGGCAGTGGGAGGGGTCCCTGCCATGGCAGGGGGGGCACTGGGTGATCCTTAAGATCCTTTCCCACCCAAACCTTTCTGGAATTTTATAATTATCTTTAGATTCTGGTCACAGTTAAATCTTCAAAGCTCCACTGGGACATTATCCCACTGGGAATTGGTGTGTTACAAAACTTGACCCATAATGGGATCTTTATTTCTATGAAGAAGCTGAGAACAGAACAGTTTCACCCTGGTCATGGGTAGGAAGTGTTTCTGGAGCTGGGGGTGGGAGGATGTGTAACACAGCACTCCCCAACTTTGCCATGTCTCCTGGGATTCAAGAGTTTTCCTGGGTGCTTTTCTTGAGAGTGGGCAATAAAAGCTGATTTTCTCTGGGCTGATGGGGATGCTGAGGGGGAGTTCCCTCCCCAGGGTGGCTGAGACACCACCTGGGGGTGTCCCCCACATCCCAGCAGCTCGAGGGAGGCCTTTCCAGGTGCTCATTCCAGCTGCTTCTGTTTCCCAGTGCCCCCTGCAGCCACAGAAGCCATAAGGACGAGCCTGCCCGAGAGCCCCACGGCAGCAGCCCCTGGAAACGTTCCTGCTGCAGCCCCAGCATTCCCAGGAGAGGCTGCAGCCACGGATGGACCAAAGGGTGCAGCACCAGGTGAATTCCTGCAGCCTGAAGGGCGGTGCAGGGTTTGGCCCTCTGCAGGAGAGTTGTGGTGGTGGGAAAAGGTGGGAAACACAGCAGGGAGTTAATGGAGCCTGCTGTGCCTGCAGGCGTGGGACACCGAGGGAGGAGCAGCAAATCTGCCCAGTTGTGTCCCAGGGCAGGAGCTCACTCCAGGATTCTTCGCTGTCTCCAGATTTTGGCTCCAGGAAATTCCTAAGGGCGAGGTTACAGCACAGAGGGAGGAATGGTTTAGGTTGGAAAAGGCCTCTGAGGTCACTGAGTCCAACCCTTCCCCAGCACTGCCAAGGCCACCAGTGACCCGTGGCCCCACGTGTCAGATCCATACAAGCACCTGTAAACCTGTCCTTTTTAAAGACTCTCTTTAAAATAACCCCATTTTTAATGTGTTTATACACAGACTCATAGTGCCACTTTTTGTCCAATTTCCTAATGCTTTATCCTGCTCATTTCCATAATTCCACTCCAGGGAACATCCATACTGCTTTTAATATCTATTTATTTACAGTCTTATTCATGTGTAAAATCACAATCATTTACATTTTCTTTTGGTGAAGATCATGATATCACTTAAAAAAACCCACAAAAAAATCAAGCCCAAGTGAGGGCTGGTGCATGATGGATCCTTTTGGTTTGGTTCACTAAAATATTTGTTTTATCTAAATGGATCCTCAAGTACCATTGTCAAAGGGACTTTTTCCATTTTTCAATTTCTTTCTGACTTCAGTTCAAGTCTGTAATTTAGATTTAATACATTTTCCATCGGCTGGGGAGGATATTTTTAGATGTGACTCAAAAAATCAGTAGAAATGTTATTTTTTGGTCATCAGCAATAGATGGGAGATGTTCAGGGCACTGAGCTGCAGGACACCGAGGGTGGGCAGAGCTTGGGGCTGTCGAGATGAGGAGCTGCAGAGGAGAAACCCAGTGCTCCTGGCACGGATCATTTGGAAAAGGTTGCCTCTGGGCAGCTGAAACATTAAACAAAAACTGACTGAAAAACCTCCTGTAAGGGGATTTTAGGCAAATAGGAGCTTAAATGCAGAGCTTTGATTGTGCTGTGAAGTGACAAATGTTGGTTTGGAACTACCAGCTCAGTGTTAGGAGATACTGTGTGAAAAGTGAAGGAATAGAGGGAATTTGGGATTTGTGGGAGGCTTTTGTGTCAGGAGTGCCAGAGCTCCTGCTCGAGCACCAAAGCCCCCAGCAGCAGCACAGGCCATGTTCAGAATGAAGTGTGTGGCTCTGGAGTGTGTCAGGACTTTCCCTGCTCTTGGAAAACCCGCTGGGCTCACACAGGTGGTTCCACACTTGCTGTGTCCTGCAGCAGAGGGAAAAGCAGGTTTCCCAGGGAAGCTGTGGCTACCCCTGGATCCCTGGAAGTGTCTCAGGCCAGGTTGGAGCAACCCAGGATAGTGGGAGGTGTCCCTGCCCATGCCAAGGCAGTGGAACTGGAACTGGGACATGCTTAAGATCCCTTCCAAGCCAAACCATGCTGGGACTCTGAAAGCTGCTCACTGTGATTGCTGTTGGGTTCTGCTGGGATGTGCTCCTGGCAGAGCATCCCACAGCCCTGGCCCTTTGCCAGCTGGGTGGCATCAGGGAGGATTCAAACAGGAGCAGTCCCTCCTTGGCTGCTGCAGCCTGGGGGCAGATGGGAGTCCAGCTGCAGCCAGGGGTGCAGGCAGAGCACGTGGGGCTGCAGGGGGAGCAGCTCTTGGAGGCATCCAGGGGTGACCTAAAGACTGGGACAGCTGGAGTGCACTGCTGGAAGGGGCAGGACGTGGTGCTGAAAGGCCAGAGGAGGCACAGGGAGTGGACCCTGTGTCTTCCCCAGCCACACAGCACCAGGTCAGGTGTTGCCTTGGGGATGTTCCCTGATCTCTGTGCTCCTGGGCAGGTGCAGCCTCTGTTCCCGCCGCCGACGCCGCGTCCCTTCCTGCAGAAAAGGCCGGGGCCGTCTGTGCCGGAGACACCAAAGCTCCCCAGGCTCCAGGGGCTGGAGTCTCTCCTTCAGCAGCAGCCAACCCTTTCCAGGCCACAGATGTGGGCTTTTCTCCTGCTCCTGAAGCCACCCCTCCCAAAGGTGTCAGTGACGTGTCCACCCCGGGGACAGAGCTCGGCTTCGCCCCGGCAGCAGATGCTGGATCCCACCACGGGGTGGATTTGGGATTTGCTCCAGCAGCAAGTGTGGAATCCCACCATGCCATGGATTTGGGGTTTGCCTCAGCAGCAGGTATGGAATGCCACCATGCCATGGATTTGGAGTTTGCCCCAGCAGCAGATGCAGAACCTCACCATGCCTTGGATTTGGGATTTGCCCCAGCAGCAGATGACAAAGCTCAGCACATTATGGGCTCTGAGTTTGCCCCAGCACCAGAAGTCAACCATCACCATGCCCTGGATTCCGAATTTGCTCCTGCGGCTCCGGCCAAGCCTCTCCCCGCTGTGGATCCCGGGAATGTGTCAGTGGAAGCTCAGCCTGTCCCTGCAGCTGCCCCCAGGAGTGCTGTGTCTGGGGAGCTGCTGACATCTGAGGCTGCCCTTCAGCAAGACAAGTCAGCTGCAGGTGAGTGCCCACGTCCCAGAATCCCAGCCACGGGTAATTCAGGTTGGGAAAGGCCTCTGAGGGCATGGAGCCCAGCACTGACTGGCTTTGGGTGCAGCACCATGAGGAGAGCTCAGCTCTGCTCTCAGGATACACAGGAAATGCTTCACAGGGATTCTTCCCTGATAAAACATAAACCTGGAGTTTTTTCATGACCTTTCAATTTTCTTTGGGATCCTTAGCAGTGCTGGGTGGTCTAAGGACAGCCATGGAGATGTGTTGGCTCATCCCTGCTGGTGTTGGCTTTGTGTCACCACCAGCACCCTCAGCTCCTGCTGGGACCTCCCAAATCCTGCAGGACACACAGCTGGCAAACAGAGGTTCTTGAAAGCAATGTCTGAAGAGACTGAAAGGCTCTTGGGGTAACTTGGGGACCTTTCCCTGGGACAACTGTAGGTGTTGAAGTGGTGGGTTTGGTTTTCCATGTGGAGGTTTGCTGTGCCAGGTGGGTTTCTGCAGGACACCATCCCTCCAGAGAGAAAGCTGCTCTCCAAAATTGTATTTATTTTCTATTTTTATTACTAAACTGCAGCTAATAGCCCTGGGCAGAGGCAGCATATGTGGATTGGTTGGTTTGGGGTTGGAGTGAGATATTTTTTCTTATCTTCTAATACTCTTTAGTTTGATGATGAGGATAAATTTCAAGAGAGAAGTTTTAACAAAAAAACCCCACTAGAATGTAGTGACTGAGAGGCCCAGGTGGGTGAATGAAAGAGGAAGTGCAAGACAATACAGGAAGGTAGAAAGATCCTAAAAATCAGGTTTTGAAAGTGAGGAAACCCTTTAGTTCCTTGTGGAAAATAAAAATTAGGTGAGGGAATGATTTTTATCGTATTTAATCAGATCTAAATTTAAAACCAGGAATTTTTATTCTTTACATTCCGTTTGCAGAAGCAACAGCAGAGGTGGAAGCAGAATCCAAAGTCCCAGAAGTTTGTGTGGCTCACTCAGAGAAGATGAAGGACAGCAAACCCCCCCCCAGCCCCCCAGACGAGCACCTTCCCGGGCAGACCAAGCAGCTCCCGGAGCCAGCAGGTGGGAAATGCAGCCCAGAGCAAAGCTGGGCTCCTCCTGCCCCACACAGGCACTGCCTGCTGCCCCCAGCCAAGGAGAGGCACCTCAGGCAGGTGCTCAGGGTGTGCTGGCACGGGGCTGTCCTTCACAGAACCTGGCCTTTCCTTCCTCTGCACAGTTGTTGTACCAATGCCTGCCATCATTTTCCTGTCTATTTAAGATTTAAACAAAATTAATTACAGGGAGAGCTGCTCTCCCGTGTAATTATGCCTTACAAATGAAAACTGGGTGTAATTATGCGGAGTGAGGAATGTTGTGGTGGCTCTGTGGATGTATTGTAAGGTGTAGATGAATACAAGATGATCAGCATTAGCCAGGGACTCCAGGCTGATAATGGAGTTCATTCTGGATTTGAATTCCCAGTGGGAAGCTGGGATAGTCTGAATTGGGTTGATTGCAAAGAGGAGAAAACCCAAACAAACCCTCACCCTGTGCTTAAGCCCTGAGACAGCCCCTGCTTCGTGTTCTACCCCCACCTTGGCACGTGCAAAATGTGAAAGTGCTGCTTAAATGGGATTGTGAAGAGATGAACCAATCACATCCCCTAAAGCTCGTTCCTGTTAAACACAAAATAACCCCTTTCCAAGGGCTGGGGTTTAGCTGCAGGCTGCCTGTACTCCTGGAACCTGAAGCTTTCTGTTCCTGTCTTTCATGTTCCAGCTGAAGCAAAAGGAGCACTAGAAAATAAAGACCTTCCAGAAAAATCTGCTCCTGCTGAGAATGGTGTGACACAAAAGGAGGAGGCTGAGCACAACCACATCCAACATGCAGAACCTCAGGAAGAGAAAACCCCACAGGAGCCCACAGGTAGGATATAAACCATAATATAAAAAATAATTCCATTTCCTCATGCAAATCTCCTCTGGGAACTCTTCACCTTCTGCTCCTGGCTGTGGGGCCACCTGGGCAAGCAGAAATGTCTTTTTGTGGCTCTCAGTGTTCCTGGTGCTGGGCTCACCCTTCCCCCCAGATCCCTGCCCTCTCCAAGGCTCTTTTCCCTCCATATTCAAACTAAAAGCCCAAATCCGTGTGCTCTGAGTGCTTTTTCACTGGGACTGGCTCACAGCTGTGCTGGAGGATTGCAGAGCTCCTCCTGTCTCTGCCACCAGCACTGGCTTTTATTTTGGTATTGAAAAGGACCGTTAATTCTTACGAGGATACTCCCAGGGAGGATCTCCTTCCCAATCCAGCTGTGTAATTGCCAAAGGAAGATGTGATTTTCTCCTGCTCCACTGACCCAGCCTCCAGAGGAGCTGGTGCTGCTCACACTTGGTGTGGAGGAGGATTTGTGGGCCAGGGCTGAGTGACAAATGACTGCTCCTCTCCTCAAACTCAGCTGGGGGATCCCCAGGCACACAGCAAGTGACCTTGGGACAGAGGTTCTGCCTCCCACTGCTTCCACCCTGGGTGCTGGGGAAACTTGGCTCTCCTGCCCCCATCTCTCTTCCTATCTTCCCACTAAACTTCTGTTTTCCCACTCTGGAAGGATGCCAGCTAAAGATATAAAAAGGCTCTCTGATCTTGTCTTGCTGAGACAAAATGGATCCTTAATGCATTTTTAAAAAGCAATGGCATGTCCTTGCAAGAACTGGTGCTATTTGGTGGGGTAAGAGCCTTTGTCAGACTTGTGTTTCAATGGCACTGATGTGTGGATGTGGGGTAGATTGCACAGGTGTTGGGGTAAATACCCACCCCAGCCCTGCCGGGGTGGCTCTGGTGTGGTGCCAGTGCTGGGGAATGCTGCACATCTGCCTGTTTGAGAGGGCTGCAGTCACATAGAGAGCATATTTAGTGTTTCTTTTATCAAGCAAATAGTGGCCTTGATGTTTGAGCAGGCTTCCTGTATTCCAGGTCATCCCACTGCACAAGTCAGGCAAGCTCCCAAATCCAGGGACCGCGGGTTTGGCAGAGCAAAACCTGCCCCAGTGCCTCTCACAGATGTGCCAGAGGAGCATCCCGTAGGTGTCCCACAGCAGAAGAGTCCTGAGCCCAAAGCAGACCCCTGTTCCACAGTGGAGCTTGGCTGTGGTGCTGGAGCATCCCCTCGCTTTAGGGCTCCACACAAAAAGGCCACCGGTGTCCCCACGGAGCCTGTGGAGAGCTGCAGAGATCCCCCCCGGGAAAACTGGGATTTGGAAGGTGCCGCTGCCAAGAAAAAGAAAAAGAAACCAAAACAAAGGAGAAACCAGCTGCCAAGAGGGCAGGAGTTCTGGGATGAGAAGGGAGCAGCCTCCCGAGCTGCCAGGAGCGCTCCCTTTGGGGTGGAGTGGCAGAACCCCGACGCCTGTCCCAGAACGGCTCGCGGGGAGCAGCCGCTGGCCTCAGGAAGCAGAGCTCTGGATGTGCCAAAGGATGCTAAAATATCAACTGGGAGTCATATCCTGGATGAGCAAAACGCCTTCCCTGTGCCACCCCCAGGACAGCAGGCCCCCAAATCCCGTGTGTTGGATGCCAAAGGCAGGGAGGAAACGAAAACAGAGGGAATGAGAGATAACAGCTGGATGCTGGAACCTAAAGGCAAAACCAGAGGGGTTCCCTCAGAGCAGGTGGGCAAGGCTAAGGGGGAGGAAGCTGCTACAGCAAAGCCCACGGAGAGAGATTTTCCCAATAAAAATGAGAAGAGGGAGGATAAGGAGTCAAAAGGTGCCGGCCTGAGCAAAGCAGAGACTCCCTTACAGAGCCAGCCTTCGGAATTGCCTCTTTCCCATAAAAATAAGGAGCCTAAAACCCCATCTCCAGGGCGGGAAGCACCCAGTGACTCTGTCCATCAGCCTTCCCTGGAAGCAGCAGCCAAGAAAAACTGGGAAAAAAGCAAAGGGGTTGAAAAGGAATCCCTCAAACAGCCTCACCTGGAGGCTGCAGCTGTGTTGGACAAGCTCCCTGTGGAGCCAAAGGCAGCTGGAGAAACCAAAACAGGGTCAGAGGGAGGACTGAAGACCCCAACAGATGCTCCTGGAGCTCCTGGTCCAGCCTTAGTTTCACCAAAACCTGAGGGAGTTGCAGCTGTGCAGGACAGGAGGGCCGAGGGTGTTCCCGATGCTCCCAAACATCCCAGCCCTGGTGAGGCTGGGGGCAGGGGGCTGGCAGCAGATTCCCCTGAGCCAAACAAAGGGAAAGGATTTACTGCTCCAGAGCAGCAGGCTGGAAAAGATCCCACTTTTACACACGGCATGGACAGGCCCAAAAAAAAGCGCAGTGAAGGGAAAGGCAAAAGAATTAAAAGCTTCTCAGAGCAGGTGATGCTCTCAGAGGATGGAGGCAAATTCACTGATGGAGGGAGGACAGATGAGGCAGGAAAAGAAACAGCTTATCCCGAAAATGGCCGGGGTGTTCCTGCCAGAGGACACCCAACAGCACAGGCCTGTCCCACAGACAAGCCCAAAAAAAGGGGCAGTGATGGAAGGAGCAAAAAGGGGGAAAGAAGCTTTTTCCAGCAGCCTTTTCTTGAGAATAAGGTGGATGCAGGCAGTTTTCCTGAGGTAGTTGATAAGGTGAAGGAGGGCAGTGATAAGGGCAGAGAGGGGGGCTGTGTCCCTGCTGGGAGCTTGCAGGAAAATGCAGCTAAAACACAAAGGTCAGTTGAGCTGGGACCGGAGAAACCGAAAGTGAATGTTGGGAAAGGTGAAATAGCTGATTTGGGAGCTTTAGACCAAGCTTTGCTGCTGGAGAAGAGCAGAGAGGAAGCCAAAAATCCTGCTCTGGCTTCCAGTATCAGCCCAACAAAAGAGGTGGATGTGGCTGGGAAAGGAGGAGAGGCTGGAGGTGCTGCCGGCGAATCCGCTGGGCTCGGCTCGGATGCGACAGCGCTGGCAGAGAAACCCAGGAAGAGGAGCAGTGATGGGAGGAGGAAACAGCCTGAGAAAAGTCCCTCTGGGCAGGCAGCTGTCCTGGGTGCTGGGGGGGCAACCAGCCAGGAGCAGGTGGCTGGAAGCAGGAAGGAAGTGAGCTCGGGGAAGGAGAAGGGGTCTGGTTTGCAAAGAGAGAGTCTGGCGGAGCAGCCCGGAAAGCCCGAGATCCAGGGTGGCAGTGGGAGCTTCTCTGAGCAGCCAAATCTTTCAGGCCATAAAACAGAGATTTCAGAGCCAGAAATAGGCAGTGCCAAAGAAACTTGGCCTGTGAATAAAGGGAAGGAAGCAGATAAATCCCAACCTCTCCCAGAGCACAGGGCAGGGATGCACAGTCCCATCAGGGAACTGGGGACAGACAAGTCCAAGAGTAAAAGCAGAGATGGGAAAGGCAAAAAGGCTGAGCACAGTCCTGAGCTGGGGCCAGGTGACATCCCTGTAGTGGGACATGTTCAACAACCTCAATTTGAGAAGGGCAAAGAGAATTCCAGGGCTCCAGTGGCGCTGCTGGGTCACCTGCCTGATCCTGCCAAGGGACAGGCTCCTGCTTCACCTCTGGAGCCAGGGAAATCACACACAGCTGGTGAAGAGAAACACAGAAAGGGGGAGCCTGACCCACAGCAGCCTTTTCTGCTGGAGCATAAAGCAGGAGCAGGGATGTTCCCTCCTCCTGGCCTGGAGATCAGGGACAGACTTGAGGCAGGAGATGCCAGTCCTGGCAGCAGGAATAAAAATCCTATTCCAGAGCACCCAGCAGTGTCAGATCCCAGCCTGGCCCCAGTCACTGAGAGATCTAAAAAGAGGGGTTATGATGGAAGCAGTAAAAAGGCTAAAAATGCCTCCAGGCAGCCTGTTCCTCTAGAGGCAAAACCAGACAGGAGTGAAGCACAGCCTCCCCTGGGATCCGGGCTGGAATGTGGGATGGAAGACACAGATTTCGTAGATGAAAACAGAAACATTAAAAACTTTCCCAGTAGCCCTCAAAGGCTTTGGAATAATAAAGGAAATGACTTCAGATCCATGGCAAGTAGCCCTGGTGACGAGGGTGATGCTCCCTGTGGCCTCCCAAAGCAGAGGGATGGGGGTGCAGGGACTGGGGTCCTTCCTCCCTCTCCTCCTCCTCCTGCTCTGGAGGCAGAGGCAGAGAAAAGCAGCAAAGAGCCTGGTCCTGGTGCTAAGAAGGAGATGCAGACCCAGAAATCTCGTGAGCAGCCCGTCAATCTGGGGCTGCAGGAACCTGGAGTAGAGTTCCCATTGCAGAAAGATGGGAAAAGCAGAGAGGCTGGTTCCCAGGATGGCCAGGCCAAGGACAGAAGTCACCTTTCTCCCGTGGCAAAGGTGGATGATAAAGACATAAAACCTGCTGATAAAAAGCACAGCACTGCCAAGGCTCCCTCAGAGCTTCCTCAGGAGGCAGCAGGTCCAAAGCACAGAGCAGACTCTGGAGCCTCTGGAGCTGCCAAAGGGCTGGGGGGACCAGAGGGACCAGAGGCCACCATGTCCTGTGCAGAAAAGGGCACAGGGAGCATCTCCCCAGCTCTTGCAGGGCCACCTGGGAGTGCAGCTGTGTCCCAGGCTGTGTCCCAGGCTGTGCCAGGAGCTGGGATGGACAGGAAAGCTGGAGGGGCTGAGCCAGGTGGGGGCACGAGGAGCGAGCAGAGCTCACCCCAACAGGGCACAGAGCCCGAGGCTGCTGGGTCACATGGCACAGCTGCCCAAACTACCCAAAAACTGCCCAAAGAGAACAGAAAAGGTCCCTGCCAGCCTGCAGAGGAGAGCCCTGCTCGTGCTGGTGAGGCTCTCCTGAAGGATGCTCCTCATGGTGGGGAGGTTCTCCTGAAGGACACTCCGGTGTCAAAGTCTGAGGTGGATAAACCTCAGAGCACAACCAAAGAAAAGGAATCCCAAAGCACAACCAAAGAAAAGGATTCTCAAGAAACAACTAAGGAAACTCAAGATACAGCTAAAGAAGAGGAATCTCAGGACATAACCAAAGAAAAGGAATCTCAAGATACAACTAAAGAAAAGGAGTCTCAGGACACAACTAAAGAAAAAGAATCCCAAGAAATAAGTAAAGAAAAGGACTCTCAGGGCACAGCGAAAGAAAAGGAATCTCAGGGCACAGCCAAAGAAGAGGAATCCCAAGAAATAAGTAAAGAAAAGGAATCTCAGGGCACAGCCAAAGAAGGGGAATCCCAAGAAATAAGTAAAGAAAAGGACTCTCAGGGCACAGCGAAAGAAAAGGAACCCCAGGAAATAAGTAAAGAAAAGGACTCTGAGGGCACAGCCACAGGAGAGGAATCTGAAGCCCCGACTAAAGCAGCAGCAGAAGCATGTGAACAGAAAGCTGTGAGAGAGGCAAAGAAGGCGGCAGAGCAGCTCAAGGGCTACATGAGACCCACCAAGGCACGAGGGGTGGCGGCCCCGGCCCCGGCCCCGGCCCCGGCGGGCAGAGCCGCGGGCAGAGCCCCGGGCAGAGCCGCGGCGCGGGCCCGGCCCGACACAGGTGTGGCATGAGGGCTGTGTGGCTGCTCGGGCT
>VZRX01021179.1:9151-20459 GCA_013398075.1 Notiomystis cincta | reverse complement strand
TCGGGCTGTGGGGCTGCTGGGGTGCTTGCCTGGCTCACGGGGCTGATCCCAGGGCTCCGAGTGCCGGCTCTGCTGGGTGTGGTAACCCCTTGGAGTGAGTCGTGCAAGTCCCGTGGAGTATCGGGGTGAAGCGGCACTTCGGGCTGTGAGGCCGCCTTGGCTTCTTGTCAGCTGAGGCTGGAAGGGGCCTCGAGCCGAGGTGGGGCGGTGTCCCCGTGACCCTGCTCAGGGATGGAGGGTGCCAGGGGCAGGGAATGTTCTGGGTCTCTGCAGGCTTTGGGTTTATCCCACCTCAGACCAACTGCATCCCTCTTCCTCCTGCAGCTGGTTTGGTTTAAGCCTCCTCGAGCCACTTCATGCACAAAATGTGTTTCCTTCTAGAACCAAAACCTTTTCCAAAGCAGCTCTAACAAAACAATGGTGGGACCAATGTAAATTTTGAGACTTTATCCCTGTGTGGAGACTTTGGATGGTCTGGTCAGCATCCAGGGCTGGGCACCCTGGCTGTTCTCCAGGGAACAAGGTCCCTGTGCTCATAGGAAATGAGCTGGAATTCATCCCATACAACTGAATCCAGTTCTTAGAAATTTTGAAATATGGATAGAGGCGAAATTAGAAATATTCTTGTACTTGTGCTCATTCTAAAGCTTCCTCAGAAAGAGTTGACAACTCTGTGAACCCCACTCTGCTGAGATGGGCCGGGAAGTTTGTCCCTGCCCTCAGGTGCTCTCCATTTTTGCCTTGTCATCAGGCATGAAAGTTTGTTCCTGTTTCTGCAGAGTTTCTTGCTGCCAGTTTGCATGATGCAGCCACTAACTCACCAGACCCAGAGCTCCAGAGTGCCTTAACATGCTGCTCAGGTTTTTGAGAGGTTTTGTAATTTTAATGAGTGTTGCATAACCTGAAGTAGTTCTATTTTAGTGGAAGTGGTGTTCTCTGCATGAACTTGTGCCTGCAGAAGTGATGCTCTTTGGTGCATGATGCAACAAAACAAAAGGAAAGCTGAAGGCAGCATCTTTTACAAAACCAACATTTCTTCAGAGCCTTTCCATTGTCTGCCAGGAGTTTTTGAAAGAAAAGCTCCTCCTGAATATCTTGCACAGGTAACGCGTGCACGGATGGGAGGAGTCCTGGCTCAGAGTAGCACTGCAGCCTGTGAGTAAGTTGGCACACACTTTGCACCTGGAAGTTGTCCTGTGTGAGTTTCCTCAGGGCTTTGATAACCTTCCATTGCCCTCATCCTTTCAACACTTTGTAGATTCAACAGTTAGTTTGTTGGGGATTTTGAGAGGAGCTCAGAAGGACCAGCTCTGAATTTTCCCAGAGGCTGCTGGCACTGCCCAGGCTCCCCAGGGAATGGGCAAATTCCCGAGGCTGCCAGAGCTCCAGGAGCATTTAGACAGCTCTGCCAGGGATGCCCAGGGTGGGACTGTTGGGGTGTCTGTGCAGAGCCAGGAGCTGGATCAATGTCCTTGTGGGTCTCTCCAGCTTAGGAGGTTCCACGGTTCCATGGCTGAGCTGGTTTTGGAACTCTTGGTGCTGTGTTCCCACAGCAGTTGAAGGTGCTTTGCCATCCCAGAATCCCAGGAACATTAAGGTTGGAGTCCTGTGCCCACCATGTCCCCAGCCCAGAGCTCTGAGTGCCACATCCAGGAATTCCTGGGACACCTCCAGGGCTGGGGACTCCACACCTCCCTGGACAGCCCCTTCCCAGAGATCCAGATACGTGTCCAAGGCTTTTCTACCCCTTTCCATCCGTGCCTGGCCCTTCATGGAACAGCTGTTCCACCCTCAGAGCCTGGCTGAATCCCACAGTTGGCACAAGTGGTGTGGAAGTGCCCGGGGCCGGGGCGGGGAACTGGCGCTTCCCGAGTTGAGCCCGGGGATCAGTGAAGGGAAAGGTGCTGAGATCCCTGGCTGTGGTGACTGTGCTGCTTCACTGATAGAGAATCAGGGAATTGTTCAGCTTGGAAAGGTCCAGCCATTAACCCCAGCACTGCCAAGGCCACCACTAAATCACATCCACACGTTTTTTAACCATTTCCAGGGCTGGTGATGGCAGCACATCCCTGGGCAGAGCTGCAGGGATCCAGGAGGTCACTGTGAAGGCCCAGATGTCACAGGGACTGTGTCCCCTCCATGTGCCTGTTTGTGCTCCTGTTATGTAATAGTGGGATGCTCAGGGGGGTTGTATCTTTAGCTGTTGCCACACCTTGGCCAACATCTCACCTGTGATTGTCAGGCAGGACTGGCAGGCTCCTACTCCACACCTGATATCCTCACAGGATCCTGGAATGGGTTGGCATGGGAGGGACCTTAAGGATCACCCAGTGCCACCCCTGCCATGGCAGGGACACCTCCCACCATCCCAGGGTGCTCCAAGCCCTGTCCAGCCTGGCCTTGGACACTTCCAGGGATCCAGGGGCAGCCACAGCTGCTCTGGGCACCCTGTGCCAGGGCCTGCCCACCCTCCCAGCCAGGAATTCCTTCCCAAGATCCCATCCAGCCCTGCCCTCTGGCAGTGGAAGCCATTCCCTGTGTCCTGTCCCTCCAGGCCTTGTCCCCAGTCCCTCTCCATCTGTCTTGTTTCCTTCCCCTGGTGGGCAGGCAGTGATTTACTCCCAGATTAAGGCATTTTGGACGATCTCCCACTGAAGTTCAGTGATGAAATCTCTTTAGCCAGGCTCCCATGTCCTACACTGTGTGTTCCAGGATAACAGGATGCTTCCCTAAAAACATCAGCTCCTGTCTGTGCTGCTAAAATAGGTGCCAGCGTTGTGATACAGCTCCCTTGGGAGTCATGGCAACTGTGATGCTGCAGATTCCTCTCTCTGACGGAAGTTGGATCCATCTCCTGTAAATTAGGCCTTGCACACTTCTGTAATTTTATTTTTTTTCTATTTTCAACTGTGCAGCTTAAGGAACATTGGCTATAAAGCTGATCATGCAATTTGAATTTAATCCCTTATGCCTCTTCTGGGTTTATTTCAACTTCCCATTGTTGTCATTGCCATGGGAAGAACTGCCCCAGAGTCTCCTGGAAAATTATTTTATGCCTTTTAATGTCAGGAGGCAGCTGAGCTGATAACAGAAACATGACAGGCATTATCAGCCTTTACAATGTGACTGAACCTTTGTGTTGCCTCTTGTGTGAATTAAAACTCAAATTGGGAATTAGAGATGACAGTCAGGGTCCAAAATTCTGTATTTCCAAGGAGATGCCTTGGCTGGGTGTTGGGGAATGGTTAAGGGGGGAGATGAGGGAAGGTTTTCACTCGGCCAGGGTTGGGCTGTTGGATTCTGGTCTGCTGCTGTCATCCCCCTTCCCTCTGCTCCTCAAGCTCTATTTCAAAGGGAGACTTGCAAAAGATACTTTTTTCTTCAATCTGTCCTTGAAGAATAGTCGATTTTAAAAAAAGAAATTAATTTGTTTCAGTGTTTGGGGGCTGTATCCTCTTACAGATTTTGATTTGCTTAAGCTGTGCAGCCCAGGGCCAGCTCGGATCCGAGTGCTGCGGGCAGGGAGCTCATTGCACAACCACCCTGTGGTGCAGACAGTCTGCTCCTGAATTACTGCCCCAGATGGGGGCTGGGGGCCCTGTTGGAGTGGTCACCTCATGCCTGGATCCCTCTTTCCCTCCCATTCTCCCCATCCCTGTGGCTGCCTCCTGTCCCCAGCCCATGCCAGGCTGTCGTGCTGCCCATTGCCACAGACACCCTGTGGGATTGCAGGGCAGATTTCTCAACAGTTTGTGTGCAAATCAAATACATTTAAAAGCAAGAAATGCCCATCCCTGTCTGATGACAGGATTTGCTTTGCTTTCGCAGCCACAATGAAGCTCTTGCTGTGAATATTTTCTTTTGCTGCCTGGTTTCCATTTATTTTAAGTGGATTTAGCATTTGCACAGTAACCTTTCATTCATATCATGTTTGTAGTTCTCCTGTGGGACCCCAAACTGTAATTGGGTTTGTCTAACAGGAGTTCATCAGCTGATTAATGTTGTGTTAATCAGGGCAGGGGCTGGAGGATGTGTAAGTGCAGCCACTCATCCTGAGATCATCAGCACAAATGCAGTCGTGGTGGAGGAGCTCCTAATAACAGAGGTGCTCTAATAATGCTGTTGAAATGCTCAGTGTCATCATATTGCAGCCTGTTCATTAATTAAAGAGCTGTTAATTATCCCAGTGGGGTGTGTGAGGGAACTGAACCCCGCATGGTGTCACCAGCCTGTTCTCTGTCAGTGTTACAGGATTTGTGAGGAGACCTTGGCCCTGAGTGCTCTCCCTGCCCTTGCCCCGGTGTCACTTTGGTTCAGCTTCAACAGGAGGTTTGGTGGAGGTGTTGCTCCTGTCCCTGGCTGAAAGCTGAGCTGAGCTTCCAGGATGTTTTCCCAGAGGTGCAGCTCTACAATGCTGGGTGCTCAGGGGCCTCTGATCCAACAGGATCCCAGAATTCCTGAATGGCTTGGGTTGGAAGGAACCTCAAACCTCATCCATGGGCAGGGACACCTTCCACTGTCCCAGGGTGCTCCAAGTTCCATCCAGCCTGGCCTTGGGCACTGCCAGGGATCCAGGGGCAGCCACAGCTGCTCTGGGCACCCTGTGCCAGGGCCTGCCCACCCTCCCAGCCAGGAATCCCTTCCCAATATCCCATCCATACCCACCCTCCTTGTCCTGTCCCACCCACAGCTCTGTGTTCTTTCGAGGTTGCCCACACCAGCTGTGTCCCACTGCAGATGCCCCTGGTTTCCCCCAGCTGGTTTCCTACCCTGTTCCACCAGCTCCTGGTGTCTCTCCAGCTGGATGCTGCTCTCCCTCGGAGCTGGCACCCGCTGGCCTTGGCTGGCCTTCCCGAGCTTGATTTCCTTCCTTTATTTTATATTCCTGCTCATCCTTGACACTGGGATTTTCAAGAAAAGCTGGGAGTGAAACAAATCCACTTCTGGCTGCAGACTGTGCCAGGCTGAGACTGCTGACCACATTTCCTTAGTGATGCTGTTTCAGTGCTGAGTTCCAAGCCTCTTTTCCTGGCTGATGTTGCCAGTCTGTGGCTTGTGCATCATTCGGTGAACTTTGTGTTGCCTCTTCTCGGTTTCCACTATCAAATACCCCCACAATAAGCAGATGTTGAGTTGGAAACACTCTGTGTTTGATTTCTGGGTTTGGCTGATCTCTGATTTTTGATGTAAATTCTAAAGCAGGATTTGATCTGTAAATGACCTGTCCTATAAAACCTGAGGCTGTGTTTAAGGTTTGTACGACTCCACACCTTTGCAAGGTTGTAGTGGTTAGAATCTTGTTAAGCTTGTAGTGCAAGGTTCTGGTTCTCAGAATCCTAAAGATTCCAGTTTTATCCTTTAGCCTGGCTTCTTGCAGCCTGTGGGAAGAAGTGAAGTGTGAGTTGAGCAGGGCTGTCAGGCTGGTTCCACAACCCCTCTGTGTGTGTGTGTGTGAGCACAGGGGCAGGACGTGTGTAAATCACAGTTTCCTGGACACACAGAGCGTGTCCTCGTGGCTCTGGTCGCTCTGATTGCTGTTCTTGGTAATAACTCTTAATTAGAGACCACACCAACGACGCTGGCACGGAGGAGCTCATCATCCTGGAAAGTGATGTTGCCTTAGAAACCAGTGCAAGAGGCTGCACAGAAACGATTGTGTTAGATTAAAGCAAAAAAAAAAAAAAAAAAAAAACCCCAGAGCATTAGCAGGGATAAGTAATAGCTTCGGGAGTGAAGCAAAAATAGAAGCACTAGGCTGATTCATCTGCTGAGGCTGGGAGGCTGCAGATTGGGTACCAGAGCTGACGTGGGATGTAGTGATCTCCGCCCCCTCTGGGGACTGGTGCAGCCCAGTTCCACCTGGAACAGCCCAGGGAGGGCACAGGCATCCCTCGGGGGTGGCTGCCCTTGGAAAAGGATCAGTGAGAGCATCCCAGTGGATCTGAGTGGCTGCAGAGGTGGTTGGTGGTGCTGGGACTCAGACTGCTGGGTGTGCTCAGTGTCCCGGACAGGCTGATTTCTGTCAGCACGACCTGCAAGGAAGGACAGGGTTTAACGAGGGTGGAAGGGTGTGAATAGACCCTTCCTCCTTGTGAACAGGCAAAACAGACCCTTTCCTCCTCAGGACCAAGCTGCTCTCACCTCTGGGAGAGAGCGGGGAGCTGCAGGCAGTGGGGGAAGCTCCACGTCCAGAAGCTGAGCAGGGCCTGGTTTACAGGGTCTTGTAATATGTCACTGCTCCTGCCTGACATGAAGGGTGCTGGGGAGCCCAAAGGAGTGGGAAACACCTGGTTTGGTACTTGAAGAGGATGAAATCTTCCTCCAAGCTGAACTGAGGGTAAAAGCAGTGGTTGGGGCTCCTTTGAGGGTGTCTGACTCCTCCTTCCAGCTCAGCTCCCCTCCAGTGACATCTTTCCTTGTCTGCATCACCTTTCAAAATCTGCCCAGCTCTGCTTTCTGAACATCCTTCCACCCTTTCTGGCTCATCTCCATCGACCAATTCGCCTTTAATTCTTCAGAGAATTTAAGGTTCATGAGAATCTAAAGGAAGAGACCAAAGCTCTGGTGGAAGAGCTGCTGGTCACGGTTTGTGAGTGGCCATTTCTGGCCTTGCTGGAAGCATTGCACAACCACTGTGGCTCAGCTTCAGAGGCAGAATATTAATAAATGGGAATTAAAAGAAATTAATTGGGTAGAAGGTGGAGGCCAGGACGCTGGAACTGGGGAGGGATCTGGGAGCTGTGGGCAGGAGGAAGCTGTAGGAAAGCTCTCTGTGTGAACTCTGCATTACCTCCATTAATGTCCTGAGAGATTAAATACTGGCTGACTTTGGAGATTTTTCATACCTAAGCGTTCTCCTGCTTCTGAGTATCCCAGGTATTGACTATGGCTCATTTCCTGCATTAGAAAACATTATTTAATAAAGCAGCAGCAGGGGCTGTTACTGGCTGTGCACTGACATGGAGTCAGGCTTTTCTTTCCAGTGATGCAAATCCCTTCCGTGATCCCAGGCTCTGAAGTACCAGCCCTGAAATCAAAGAGGGTTTTCTCCTCTGTTAGAAATGGTAGATNGCGCCGAGCCGGAGCCCGGCAAAACGGCTCCTCAGGAGAGAAAAGAAATCGAGGTCAGCACTGTGCAGAGCTCTCCGTCTCCCAAGCAAGGAGATTTACCACGTGATGGTATGTTACTAATTTTTACCTCCCTGGGCAGCGAGCGGACAGGAGCCGGGAAGTGCCGAGCGACTTTAGAGCCCGGAGGCGCAGGGTGGGCGGAGGGCGCACCTGGGACAGCGGCACCGGCCCTGTTCGGCACTCACAACAAAGGACGGGTTTTTACACAGATAGAAATGGAGGGGAAATGGGGAAAAATTAATTGCTGGCTGTTTGCACAGCATCTGGTGCGGCAGCAGCTGTTAATGGCTGGTTGGGATCCTGGACTTGAGCAATGGATTTTCAAATCCGTGGCATCCACAGGGGTCTGCACCGGTGTCCCCTGGGCGCCCTCCTGCCACACCTCCCCCGAGCAGAGGTACCCCCTGATCACGAGCTGTATTGTGAGAGCAGGGTGATAGCAAAGTTAAAACCTTTCAGCTCATGCCAAAAAAAATCTGTGGATTGTGCTTTTCCCGTAAGCTTCTGGCACCTTTTGCTGTTGCTGTTTGAGGGGAGCACGAGAGTGATGGGTGGAATGATTTATGGAGCTAAGCTCTTCCCGGTGCTGAAATTCAAAGTGGAATTTCCCCGTCACTTTCTGGAAGCTCTTTCCCAAACCCCCCGTTTGAATGGAGCCGTTCCCTTTCCAAGGGTCAATAGCAGCTTGTTGTATTCTGTGGGGTTTGTTGTTTCAATAGTGCTGTGGTGTATGAGGTCACTCTTCCCGGATTTAAAATCTGTGAGAAGAGTAGTTAATCTTTGTTCTCCTGCCTGGAACAACATCTCTGTGTCCCCCTTGCCAGCCCCAGCCAGCAATAAACCTGCTTTTTTCCCAGATTTTGGATGCGAGGACGGGGTTTGTGCTTTGTCTGTCACCCGCATTAACGAGAGGAGAGAAAATGTGTCAGGGGATAAAGACAAAAGATTTGCAAGGGAATTTTTGCATCCTTTTGTAGCCAGCCAGTTTGTCAGACCCTCGGAGGACTGGTGTAAAATGGAAACTGTCACGTTGTGGCGGGAGGGGAGGGTAAAGCACAGGTGTGCAGCGGGGTGAGCTCCTCAGGTGGAGCCCCAGAACACTTGGGGTTGCTGAGCTGAGCTCTGTGAGCGGGGCAGGGCAGTCCCTGAGGGGNCTCCTCTGTTAGAAATGGTAGATGTTTGCTTTATAAGAAAAAAAAATCAAATAAAAATCTCCTAGGTGGTTTCAGAGAGCTTTACAGGGCTGCCCTCGCTCCTAGGGAAGTGCTTGAAGGGATCTCTGATGGATTGAGATTTCCTGCAGAAAAATCTTGGTTTGGATTGAGTGAGCAAGGGAGGAATAACAGTAATTACACAGGATTAGAGGAACTCCAGGCCTGCCAGATTGGGGAGCACAGTCAGTACTTTCAGAGTGAGCAAGTGCTTGCAAACATTAGTCCTAC
The DNA here is from genome assembly GCA_013398075.1 of Notiomystis cincta. Classification (NCBI taxonomy): domain Eukaryota; kingdom Metazoa; phylum Chordata; class Aves; order Passeriformes; family Notiomystidae; genus Notiomystis; species Notiomystis cincta. Next base: position 11,886 of record VZRX01021179.1, on the reverse strand, counting down.
ATCAGTGAGGAGGGAGAGCACGAGCCGTGAGCTGAGAGCCCGTTTCCCACAGCAAGACACCTCTGAATATTTTAAAGCAGAGAAAAATTGTTGAGGCTCTTTGAGAAGTGAAGGTTGTGGGTGGAACTATTCTGGTTAATTAGAGGCTGTCAGGAAAGATTCATATAACTTACAGTTCCTTAGTCATTGTTTTTAAATATAGCAGTGCCTTAAATCCCAAGCTTAAATACAAGCAGATAAATGTGTGGATTGTAGCATTTCTCACAGCAGGTTCAATTCAGGGGGTGTAGTGGAACTTGCAGGCTCTGGGTATAAAAATACATTTCTCTCAGTTCAACTCGAGCAGGGGAGGCCTTTTCCATGAGCTCTAAGGACATTTCCTCCAGCGTGCAGTGTGTCAGTATCCGGGCTGGTTGACGTGTTGTGACCCTGGTTCAGAGAGCAAAATCTGCCTCAGTCAAGGATTAAGCTGCACCAGACACTTAAGAATAAAAGCTGAATCTGCAGTTTGGTGCTAATGCAGCCTCTGAGCAACCTCCAGCCCAGTTTAACCAGGGGAATGGTGTCCAAACCCAAACTCCCAGGTGGAGAAGCCCTGTGGGGGTGCTGGGGCAGAGGTGGCTGAGTAGGGCACGTCCTACTCAGAGATGGTGAGGCTGGGTTGGGTTAGGGTGCAGTGCTGGTGTGAATGAGTGACAGAAAAAACCCACCTGCAACCAGGAAAACAAGCAATGAAATTCATATTTTTGGCAACTGGGGCACAGATTTGGCTTGGCTGGTGAATTCTGTGGAGCCCAAGAGGCAGCTGTTTCAAAACACAGAAATGTGGGATCTTTAAATCAGCTAAAAATATTGTAAGATATGTTCTTGTTCAAAAAACAATAATTAAAATGGATCTTGCTGTATTTGAGACTCCAGGACCTTTCCAAACATGTCCCATCCCATCCTTTTCAGCTTTGTCTTCTTGCTTACGGTAGTGAATTGTGAAATCCTCATTACAGCAGGACTTGTGATCACTGTTGACTCCAAAAGAATATATTAAAATTCACAGAAAACAAAGCCCTTGTGCTGAAAGGGCTCATTCTGCACTGTGCTTTCGGGGCTGGGCTGGGGGGGCCGTGGTTTGGTTTCGTTTGCGGGGGGAATTGCTGATCTTGGTTCCTGCGTGTTCTTGGAATGGCTCATCAGCAGGAATTGATACCGGTAAAAGCATCGATCACAGCAGAGTTTGGCAGAGCAAAAGGAGGGGCCGAAACTCCCCCAGAACGCGTCGGGACCCCTCGAAGGCTGCTGGCAGTGAAAACCCTTCCCCTGAGCCGATTAAAGCCCCGCCAGCCTCAGCCCAGGGCCGGGCGTTCGCGCTCCCCAAGTGAATTCCTGAGGATTCTCCACAAAAGGATGCAACCTGCCGCTTTCTTTTGAACTAGCGGCTGGCTGCAGCAAGCGAAGGCGACGGCGCAGGGGGTGGGGAGGACGGGGTTTGTCACGAACACCGGGGGCACGCGGTGTCGTCACGGCAGCGAGCCCGGCGCGCCGAGCGCTGCAGCCGCCGAGCCGCGGAGCCGCCGCGATGTCCCTCTCGGAGCAGCAGCCAGCCGAGTACAGCCAGCTGGGCAAGGGCAAGAGCCCCGAGAGCTTCCCGGCAGCCTTCCACCGCATGGAGGCCCCGAAAGACTTCGGCAAAACCGAATTCGAGTGGCAGCGGACGGAGGGGAAGCTTAATGAGATTGGCTTGAACGTGAACTCGGGGGGACCGATTAAGGATGGGCTCGTTAAGAACGCCGGTTTCACGGATGAGGACAAGCTCTGCTTCTTCGAGGGAAAACTAGACAAAGAGCTAAAAATAGCTCAGAAAGACAAAAGAGAAATTGAGGTGCCGGGCAAGAAATACCAGGCGGCTGCGGGTCACCTTGAGAGCTGGTCCTTGATTTCGGAGACGTTTCCTCCGTCGGCAGAAGGGAACTTGGCGAACCCTAAAACCACCGATTTTCGCGTGGGACAGGCAGGAGCCGAAAAACCCGGTCCTGGGCTGGGTAAAAATGAAGCCATCACCGACCAAGAGAAAGCCGTGGGTAAGGCTGGGATGGAGCCCAAATGCCAGCCAGAGGCAAAGCTGCCCCATCTATCCGTGTCGGAGAGCGATCCCAGCAAATACATGAAGGAGCAGGAAATCAGCGTCTGGAACCCCAATTTCCACCCTATCCTGCCGAACGAGTCGGGGTCTAAAGAAGCGGCCGTGAAAAAAGATGGAGCCCCCGGCTATTGTGTCCTCGGGCTGGTTAATGACAGCTACGGGCAGAGCGGGCTCTCTTCCCCCGCTGCCCCCAAAGCAGCCCCTCCGACCACCACGGTGGAGCTGGCCCAGGACGACTCCAAAAGCAGTGACCTGAGCGAGAGCCCCGAGATGGAGGAGGAGATGGAGGAGCAGCTGGGCTGTGAGGGCAGTTTGCTGGCCAGGGCTGCCCACCAGAGGAAGGCGATGAGGCGTGCGATGTCAGAGTGCTCTCACTTGTCGGTGCCCCTAACCCTTAACCTGGCCGATAAATACCCTGAGCCGGTGCTTAGAGAAGACGTCGCCACTGGGCTGCTCTCTCCTAATAGCAGCCTGACCCAGAGCCGCAGCCCCACGGCCGGCAAGCCGAGCGCCCCGATGAAGAGGTCGCTGACGGTGGCGGAGGAGCAGGCGGCGGTGGCCGGTCCCGCAGCCCCGCCGAGCGCCGCCCTGGCCGGCCCCG
>VZRX01021171.1:0-60469 GCA_013398075.1 Notiomystis cincta | reverse complement strand
TGATTTAACAGGTCTAAATAGAAAAAATCTTCCACTTTCAAAAACTATTTGTTTTCCCCATCTCTTCTCCTGCACAGGAAATCCTTATAATGTGGCTTAATTAGAAACATATTTCTGGGATGGGAATGCACAAGACATAATTTTAGCCAGCTGATGAACAGAGACAGACTTCTTTGGAAACCCACTATCTGATGAAACAACAAAGGTTTGGGTATGAATTATTCAAGACCTAATTCAAACTATTCAGGAACCCTGATATAAGGCTTGAAGAAAACAAGCCTGGAATGTGTTTAGTGATTTTTTCCAGCTTGGGTCTCTTGAGACTTGATGAGTTCTCCACATGGGAGTAAGAGAGATGCACATTTTTATGATCTTGGGAATGGAATGAGAGGGTATATTATCATTAATGATGTGCCAGCATTTTCACCACTAATTCATATCTAAAGGGAGATTTTTATCACAGTTACATTGATTCTACATGGTTGTATCTATCATGAAAATTAAATTTGATTGATACACTGTCTATGCTTCGAGTCAAGCATATAAAAGAATAAAGGTGCTTGGACAGTCCTTTGTGATGAGAAAAATGCTCTTGTGGGGGTGTCTGTATATGCACATGTGCCCATGGATCAGATTTTCCAGTGTAAATTCCAAGTTTCTAAGGAAAGCAAACAATTTCTGTGCAAAGTATTATTTTCAAAAATATGTTTTTTAATGGTAAAGAAATGAGGAAGTATCTCATTATAAAAATTAAGCTATTAGATTTATAACTAATCCATGAAACTGTAAACCTTTCAGAGTTCTGGGATCAGCAGCTGAACTCACTCTATTTCCACACAGAGCTACATGAAAGCAGATATCTTTACATGGTCTAGGTTAGAATAAACAGTTATAACTCAGTTATAAGTCCATTATTTTTATTAATGTGTATTAATAATTTTTTTCACAGAATAAATAGCCATTTTATGAAAATATCATATTAAAAGTATATTATCACAAGATTTAACCTTGGTATCAGTCATTTGAACTGTAACTATGTCAACAGGCCAGAAAGAGGAACAATTAAAGCCATATTTGATTTAGTTTCTACCTAAACTTTAAAAACAGTCCTCAAGTCATGTCAAGATTAGCACAATCCCTCCTGTGCATACAGCTTATCTGTGGTGATGTTACCAATTCACAAATTATTTGCTAATAAATCTTTTAACCTTTCAAAAGTCCTGTTATATTGGTTTTTTGTTGTTGTTGTTTGTTTGTTTGTTTGTTTGTTTGTTTTGGTTTTTTTCATTTTTACAGATATTCCAAGTCTTTACTTTGTATATTATCCTGAGCTTGTGAGGCCAATAGCAAGACAGAATCATCAGTACACAAAACTAGGATATGAAAAATTAGAAGAGGACTGAGACCTGTTTATTCTGAAGAGAAGTAGGTTTAGGCCAATTTAAATCACTTCAGGCAAAGAAGATAAGAACAATATTGCCTCAAGACCTAACACTGAGTTTCTTATTTTTTTCTGTCTTGCTAGGGTACAAGGCTAAAATTATTGCTAAACCAACTCTTTCAGAATGCTAACAGCCAAATAATTTTGTGTCATGATAAGCTCACAAGTGGTGGAAAGAGGCAATTGTGGCCATATTTCTCAGAATGGACTCAACCTCTTTGTCCTTTGAGTGGTCTCAACTGCCTGCTAGAACTGCTGCCTTACCCTCATGGTACTGCTTACACATTTGGTTTGATCTCAGATCTTCTCTTGAGCTTTTTATGTGTATGTAAACCTTTAGATACCCCATAATGTAATTTTATGACAGTAATATATGCAATTTATTAGCATTAAGTGTCAACAAGAATGGTCAGACCACTTATAAATGTGTTGTTTTAACATATGGATGAGCCTAATCTAAACCTCAATGGCATACAGTAACTTCTTCAAGAAACAAGACTGTAATACAGAGAGGTTTTGACATTTCATGATGTTTTCTATGCAGAATCAGCTGCTATTGACAACAATTCCTGGGTAACTTAAAATACATGGTCCTCCAGAAAGTCAGTGTGATTTGACTTCTTTAGTCTGTTCTGAAAATTAAACATATTCTTCCAAGACACTCAGGCACTGGAGAAGGTATTCTATGCCTATTAATTTAATAGACAGGTTCATGGAAATGATAATTGTAGTGAAAAATTAATTACAACAACTATGCTTTCATGTTAAAAAAAAAAAGATATCAAATTAAGACAGTTATTTGAAAACAGTACAGAAATTTCATTGAAATATTTTGGCTTTGAATTAAAGGAGAGGATCAACAGTGTTCTAACTTTTGGCATTTAAATCATATGGGAACATTTACCCAGGTACTGATACATATAGCAGCATTTACATTTGAATACTTGCTTATGTCAAAGTTGTAATTGTTGTACAGAGCACAGCAAAAAATTTCTCAGTTTCATAATTACCAAACTAATTTCCATTTGTAAAACCAATATTATAGACATTGACTGGGCTGGTGTCCCTGCTAGTTAAAACCTTTTGTTTTCCTTTTTCCCAAGGGTGGATCACTTCAACAAATAAAAAAATAGTTTACTTATCTAAAGGAAAATTTTGTTATGAAACACATTATGAAATGGTTTGTCTTCCGTCTTTTTAACTTTAATTTTTCAAAGCTACAAACATAATGAATTACCCATGCAGGTTTGGGTTTCATTTCCTTTTTAGGGGTTGTTTTGGTGTTTTGTGGTTTTGTTAGATTTCTTTTTTTCTTTTTCCTTTTTTCTTTTGTCTGGAGATGAGGAAATGAGAATTTCTGCTTGTTTGCTATTCTGATTTTGAAATTCTAATAGTCAAGATAACTCCATAGCCTCTGGAAAATATTAGTAGTTTTCCCATGAAATTTGTGTTAGAATAGATTTAGCCTGAGGGCAGTTGTGAATTCTGTAGCTAGTTCAAGTAACTTTGGAACAGCTCCTTTATGGGATGTGTGCAAGTCGGGTATAGAGATGCAGAAATGAGTTATGAAAGTTCATATTGTGAAAGATATCTGTGTTGAATAACAAGCTGGGAATGCAAAGGAAGAAATTCTCTCTCTACATGAGAGAAGTGCAATTAAAAAAACAGACCTCAAGAACTCAAATTAGCAAAGGTTCATTTTAAAAATAGAATCTTGAGAAATCATAGACTGAGAAAACAAAAGTATGCTGAAACCCTCTTGCCCCCCTTTGTGCTCATGTTCTCATCACACCTTTTGTAATAACCTGCCTCAGACTGTGAAAACTCAAGTTCAAAATAAACTTTCCAGTTTATACCAGACAAGGCCCCACTATTTTGAAGCACAGTGTATTCACAGTGCCCATATTCCTGAAGACTAAGTTTGAGGGCATTGTGTCAAATCATGAATGAAAACATGCCACATCACAATACATTTAAGAACTATTCTTACATCACAGGCTACAGGAATCACAGAATCAGAGAATGTTAAAAGCTAGAATGAACCTTGAATACACCTCCCAGTAGACCAGATTGCTCAGAGCCCCATCCAGTCTGGCCATGAACACTTCCAGGGTTGGGACAACCACTGTCTTTCTGGGCAATGGGTTCCAGTATCTAACCACCTTCACAGTAAAAATATCTGAATATCCAACCTAAATTTCCCATTTCTCTTTGCACCCATTATTTTAGACTCTACTGAGTAGGTCCTTGAATTTTCCCTACGTTATCATTTAAGCTATTTTAAATGGCATCCTCCATCTTCTATAACTAGAGCCAAGGCAGCCTGAATTTTTCCTGTGCACCTGAAATTCAACCTTTCAGTATTGCATCAAGTGGAAGTTCATGTATCTTTCCAAACTGGAGGTAGCCATAGCCTTAGTGCTTTGCCTTCTTGTTTCTTACCTAATCTGCATCAGTTGCTGAGCAGTGAGTCCCAAGGACTTTGTTTAGCAATACAGTAAAAGGAAGGGTTACTCTATGGTTTATGCTTTCCACAGCTTAAATACTGCATGAGCTACAACCAAATGAGTTTTACTATCTTTATTTTAATTATGTGCAATTAAATGTTCTATCAGAATTCCCTGCAGTATTTCTTCAAATGATTCTCCCCAATTAGTGTAATGACTTTACTGACTTTCTGGAGAGCAAAACTGAAAAATAAAATAAAGAACCTAAGTAAAGGAACAAATAAATAAATAAGGCTAGTCTGAGATATAATCTTTTCTTGATGCATATAAAACAATAGGAATAATTCTAAAAAATATTAAAAAATTCATAATTGCACTTCTTTTAGTGAAGAAAATATCAGTGTAGTTACCAGTGATAATCTCTGTACTCCATGTTGTTCTACTGAGTGTAGAAATATTGCAACAAATAATGAAGGGAAGTTGAGGTATTGATAAGTTTTGTTTGAAGTTGCACCTATGTGAATATTCTCAAGCTATCCTGACCCAATATAATAAGACTGAACTGAAGGAATTCCCTAAAATAGGAATTTAATATTATTTTAACTAGGATCTCTGAAACTGAGCAGAAAATCATCACTTACTGCATGTCAACAGAATGAGATTACAGGAGAGATGCAGAATTTGAACTAACCTATAGGAAATATCTGTAATCTAGATGAAGAATAAGGCATCAGGTTTAAGCAAATGCTGTTCCTGTGACACAGCAAGAGCAAAGCATCCACAGCATATGGCACTTGCCCCTTTGTCCCTGACTGTGCAGAGAGAGAGAAGGCAGGACTGTCACCTTTATAACCAAGGCACTTTACCTGGGTTCTCTGTGCTCCAAACCAACACAACAAAACTTTCCTTTTTGTCCTAGGAATAAAGCACGAGCACAAGTGCTGTCAAAGAGCTCCTACATCCTCCCTCCAAGAAACTTCATGCAAATCTGAGTCCAGGGTACTATAATTTAGCCTAAATGCTGAGCTTCTACTACATGCTGATCCTGGTGGCATTTGGGAAAAATGCAATGTCATGTTCAGCCACTGTGCATTGATAGAAACTGATAGGCATGCATTCATCCTGACAGCAAGCTCTGAATAACTCAAAGCTGTGTACAAAAAAGGCTGGATCCTTGCCATAGATTAAATAGATACTATGCATAGATTGATAGGTACAGATTTTCTTTTTGAGGAACAAAAAAGAACAACAAAAAGGTGGCTTACCCAAGAACCATATGTGGGATGAATTGGTGACAGAAGCCAGCTTAAAGTAAAAAAATAAAACCCCAACACACAACTTTGAAAGTTCCCATGTTTGTACATGCCAAATCCTGACATCTTTCCCTTGAAGGGTTGATTCATTTTATAATACATCTCTTCACAATGTCTCTGCTCTTTTAGGACTACTGATAAGGCATCTGAGAATTAAAACAAGAGCAGTAGGGCAGCAAATATGTTTGAGATTGTTTTTACTTGTGAGAGGGATGGATGTGATAATGCTATTTAAAAAAAAAAAACAACTAAAAACTATGATTTTGATTTTATAAAGACAAATTCTGACCTGGATGAAGTCAATAAATGTGAAAATGTGATGCTTTTGAAACACTGGCTTGCTCTCTGGGTACAGTGGAACCCAGAGAGAGAGGGGACAGTCCTCCCCTGGCAGTGCTGAGCAATAACTGAGCAAATATTTCATCCTGTTCTGCCATCTTCTTTTGAAGAGTGATGTACAAGGCACTCTACCCTCAAACTTGAACGTTTCTTGTCTTCCAAAATAGCCAGAAACTACTTTATCTCACTCCAGTCTTGTATGCTGACTTGATGACACAAGATTTTTCTCATTTTTCATATGCTTGTGTTTCATTTGTTACACACACACCTTCCTCCCACTATAAACCACTGCAAAGTCACACTGAATTGAAATGGAGGCAAGCACTGACATCTCCCTGTATTCCTTCATGTAGCTGATGGTGTAAGGGCACAAGGCAGCAGGGAGATGAAAAATGTGACATGAAGATACACTTGGCAGTGTCTCTTCACAGGACATGTGCCAAGTCAGCTTCTGTGTCAGTTGATGCCCTCATAATTGAAAAAAAAGGAAGCACATGACAAGGGAGTAGGGGGACTTGTAGGAGGTTTATGTCTGTTTCTGTCTGGGTGTGGAGTGGTTCTCTCCCTGCATCCAATTGCATTTTCCATCTCTGGTACTCCAAGAGGGGATGGAGTGGCAAATGCCAGAGCAAACATGCCATGTTTGTGTCTGTTTTTGTGGCACAGTGAATGTGCCACATTGAAACAACACCCCTGAAAGCTCCCTGGGAGCTCCCTGTGTGCAGAGGGACGCTGCAGCTCTCAGCTGTGGAGGGGAAAGAACACAACCTGTAGTGCCTGCTCTGCAAACCACCTGTGGGACATTCCCTCATGGTGGTCCAGGAGCTAATGGACTGCATGACATTTCTTCCTTTGGTTTCCAACTGGGGGAGATGAAAGGAATGGAAAGAATAACTGATACAAGGTATAAAAGTGGACTGACATCCAAACTCATAAACACACACTGCACTACAACACTGGGAAACATCCTCATTAAATGTATTGCTATGTATTTTAATGCAGTGTGGATTTGGCCCATTATATTTATAATAGAGAGTGTGATAATTTTATTTTCCAGATAGGGGATAGCTGCAACTGCAGTGACATCACCCTACTGTTCCCCAGTGTTTTAATTAGTGACTGTAGCTTTGGGGTCCACATGAATATGTCTCATGGGTTAACTCCAGCAACAGGCCTGCAGCTTGCCTGCAGCAGCAGCCATGCTCCCCTAAGGAGGCTGCATTTTGGGAGGGACTCTTTTTCTCTGGAAAGATCTCCTGGGTCAGAAATGGTCTGGATTACTTCTATTAAGGATTTTGTCTCCCAGGTATAGTTGAGATGAAGTGTTAGTCATATCTAAGCAACATCCATTAATAAGTTTGAGCTATGGGATGCAGAGTTTTAATTTAATTGTACATTCTTAATTGAGTTTGTATTTGTAATTACAGCTCTAAATCTTAACAGACATATTTTTGGTAACAAACCATTTTCTTTCCTGAAGAAAGTTCTCTAAGATATGCAAAAATAAGTACCCTTATTAATTTGAAAATGAAGGATGTATAATGAGAGATAGTTAGCTTTTCTATTTCATTGTTATTATTATTTGTTCAATATTATATATTGAGATGTAATCTAGCCCCAAAGCTTTTACAGAACTTAATTTGTTTTATATATTTTGTTTGTATTCAATTAGGTATGTATGATAGCTAAAGGATTTTTAAGCAAAGTATTTCTTCAAAACTAAATGCCTATTTTAATTCAAGTTTGAAAGAAATAAACATTAAGTCGAGATTCAAATGACTATTTTAATTTTATTATTGTTTTTAGTTAAACCTGTGTAATCTTTTCTAATTTTACAAAGCTGAAGAGGTTAATATTTGGTGTCTTAAGACTCTTTATGAATATTGTTTCTAATAAAGGTTTAGGATTTACAGATCTACCTAGTTTTGGAGCATGAAGTGCTGTTTGAAGTGTCTGATTGAACTCCATGGCACATTGAATAAGCAAAAGAGGTAGTTAATTGCTGTCCTCATTAGAAGTAAGTTGTTAATCTAAAAATAATATCATACTGCCAAGCTGAAACCTTGGCCTTAGTGACACATATGAGAAAGGGAATTTGCACTGAAACCCCAGACTACAAAGTGTTATGAGTTGTGCTAAGACCTTCAAGTATATGGAAATTAAAGATGGTCTTACCCAAACTGAACCAGATTTAAACATCTCTGACAGGTCAATGTCTCACTATGTTTTCTAGGTACCATTGTGATTTAAGAAGAGTCAGTGCTGAAACTGATCATGGTAAACTTTGCAACACATTAATGACAGCAAAGTAGCTTTCAAATTTACAAATGGCCCATGTTTGTATTATGTCACCTCAAAAATTTCAATACTGCTATGATCATTTCTCATCATGTCAAAAAACCTGGAAAAGGTTTTCCCTAATAAAAATACAGGAGTTTATTTACCTAGTAGATCTATTTTAGGAAGTCATACTTATTTAACATATTGTAGATGTGGTACTGATCACCTTTCTGTTGGAAGAATTAAGTAATACATATTGTCTTAAGATACAATATGATGGAAGGAAGTTATTTTTTAAGTTTTTTTTTTAACCCAGTCTTCTGATTTGATACTTCTTCACTTTGGATTATGAACTTGTTGTTCCTGAAAAGATTGACAAGTAACTCTCCTATTGCTTAGTTTTGGTTAAAAATAAATTACTGAAACTAGTTGAGTTTGTCACTGTCCTATTTTCCTGGTGCCAGCATCTGTGGGTGTCAAATGCATCTAAACCACTGCCATGTAAAATTTGAATCAAGGAGAAATAGAGTTACTTGTGAAACACCAAACTTAATGTGGGACAACTGGGAAAACTTTTCTAAGTGACTGAAAAAACACATCCTTAAGAAATTTAGTGATGGGTGAACTTTGTGCAAGAATCTAACATTAAAAAAAAAAGGGATTAGCTATCTTGGAGAAAACCATGCTTATAGAAGTGAAATTAAACCCACTGGTAAGAGAAGTGATGAACAGCCAGGGCTGGTGGGGAGTAACACTACACTTCCTTTCCTAGCAAGAACCAGAGGCTCACCAAGAGCCGTGGAACAAATCCTTTGTCACCAAGCACCCCTGTTACTGACAGCAGCCTTTCTCCACTGACATTGCCAGCCCCAGCTGCTTCCTGCCGGGAAGTGGGAACCGAGAGCCTTTGATCCCACCAACCCATGTGCTGGCCTCCCACCATGCCTGTGGTTCTCTGTATTCCCTGCTTTCCTGCATCACCCACCAGGGCTGGGATTCCCTCCACTTCCTCAGAAGCCTGATACTTTTAGCCTTTCATGGTAATGCAGCATCCACCTATAATCACACAATTACCTTACTTTCCCCCCACCCTGTTTTTCTTTATTTCGTGTTATCATTCAGCTCTCATTAGATAATAATTAAATAATCTTTCTTGCAATCCAAATGTGAAACAGTAGCCAGCCACAGCTGACAGAAATTAGCAAAGGGATATCCTTCCTAAGTGGAGTGGCAATTAGTGTCTATAAAGTTGTTGACATCAGCTGGGCTTGATCTTTTTAACTACTCGTTTCTCTGCTTCTTGTTCCACCCTACATAAAACTCCAAAACACATTTATCTCTTAAGCAGGATCCTTGAATTATAAACATTTAGTATAAGAAAACTAAAGGACTAAAGGTGAATCTTTTTGATGAAAGAAATTATTTTTTTGTATCAGTCTGAGTATTGTACACATCTTGATTATGCACCCACAGCCATATGGCCATTCCCAAGCACTTTGAATTATAGTTATTGTGGATTTTTTGGGGAGAGGTATTTTGTTATGTGGGAATTTTATTATAAATAGGATAGCTTTTCTTCTGCCCAGAAGGTGTATTTCTCCTTGGAATTGTGCTGGAATATCACAGGAATCTCCAAGATGAGCTACATGAAAAAAAGAGATCTATTTGAAGAGTATTATTAGTTCTTGTGGGAGAGATGCCAAATTCTTTTTGCTGTGTCTGTCTTTATAGTAATGGGAACACTGTTTTAGGACACTGTACACAAACACAGCATTTAGGACAAGTCCTAGCAAAATATCCAAGAGTGATTCAGATTTCATAACTTGCAATCTATGTCTCAAATTCACTGAGAAACCAAGATAAAAGCTGTTTTGGGACAGATTTTTTTCATCTGTGCAGGTCTTTCCCTGTTAATGCCCTTCTTGCCAAAGAGGGAATGTGACAGGAACCAGCAGGCTCTTCTGTTTGCTGCCCATGGCACTGGTAGCCAGCCTTGCCTTGTGCTGTGGTCTTCCTGAGCTGGCAATGGAAGGGGCCCTGTAAACTTGAGCTAATCCTGCTGAAGAATCCACCTGATTCTCTGTGACACTTACAAGAGACAAGGGGTTAGATTCCCCAGTTGCTCAGTGAGGGAGGGGAGTGGAAAATAACTGTCCATCTGTCAGCCTCACTGGAACCATCTGAGAAACCTCAGATTGCTTCCCCTTTGTCCTTCTCTTACAGGGTTTCCCATGGGAAAACGAAAATCTAGCCCAAAATCCATGGGTAACTTTTTTCCATTAACTTTGCTTGTTTTCATTATCTGGTAATTGATAATAAACACCTAATAAAAGTTTTTCACATTCTTTCACAATTTCTTTGCCAAAGCAGAAAAGAGCAGAAAAAATAATAGTGAAGGGATAGGACGTTGCAAGGGGATTTTTTTTATATATAAACAAAGACTTCTTCCATATAAGGATAAGAAGATTAAATTTCTTTAATAGCTGGGGAAAGGCTTTCTTGCTTTAAATAACTATAGAAACTTCCTTTGTGGTGCAGCATTCCAGAGTGAGGCCACATAATCTCTTGATGCATGTAAATTGCTGTGTGAATTATGTTCTAGTTATGAATTTAGAACTTAACTGTGACTGACTCCTAAGGGAGGAAAAACTCTCACTTCACACAGCTATGGAAGAATTACCAGGACCTAGCACTGGAACTACACAGGATTATTGGCAATGTCAAATACTTGGACTGTTCTCAAAACAGAATGCAGGAGAAGTGGAGTTTATTCTGCTTTTCTATGTGTCAGCCCATGTACATGGAAATATGATGGATTCCAAAGAGCAACACTTCAAAAAAGGCTTCTGATTTTCTCCTGCTGGTCCTTCCTAAACATGATGGGAGTCTCAGGCTATGTGCTTGGCTGATTAAGCTGGTGGCTGCTGTGTCTCTTTTCCCCCCACACTGTGCACATATTCCATATCTTTCCAAAGGCTAAGCCTGGAGGGATGGTTTATTACCCAGCAATTAGCAGTTCTTTAAAGTAATATTGTGATAGCAGAGGTAAATATTTTTATAATCACTTCATTGTTCATTTTTCATCTTATTTTCCCATCTGAGTGGTCAGAAGGTTTGATTGGCTCTTGTTTCTTTAGTTAAGTATATGTAAACAATTAATTGCCTTCAGCAATGTGGAGTTTGTGAAACTACAGGTGCTGCAGCTTCTGAACAACACACAGTTTCTAACATAACTTCAGAAAATAGCTAAATTTAGAAATATGAAACCTAGTACTTCAAATTCAGCAGAAAATAGTTTTGAAGAAAATACCTCATTCAAAAGGATATCAAAAATACATCTGTGTTTTATTATGCTTTGAAAATAATCATTCATTGCTGATGATGGGAAGAAATCTACTCTCTCTTCCTATTTAGAAGCACTGTGTTCTAAACCATCTGCTGTGTTCTCTATGCAGACCTATAAAACACTTGGAAAATTAAAAAATTGGAAAAAATTGGTCATGGGCAGAGAAATCAGTAAGATTTTCAGCTAGAGCTGAAAAATGTAAAATCTTATCCAAAATATGACCTAAAATGAAAAAAATTATGAAATTACTGCAGCTCACTATTACAGTGAGATTTATGGCCTTACTGTTTATGATAGATAATTTTCTCATTTTAATATCTAAAAAGATTATCTGTTATATCATTAAGGCTACTTTAACCCCTGTCTCAGTCCACTTGTGCAGTGGCTGACAGGAAGACTTTTATATACATTTTTGATGTCCATTACTAGGTCCATTTGGACACCCATAAGTGTGCTTATGAGCATTTTTTTAAGACTTTCTTCAAGTGAGTTTTACTGTGTGCCTGTTTTAGGAGGCAATATACTGTGATTTCACATAATTTAAGCTATAAAGAGGGGGAAAATGTGTATCATTAAGAGTGCAAGAACTTTGTAACTCTTACTCCTTCTCCCTGCAAATGGGAAATAATCCTTTTCATTAGCTGTAGCTCATACAGTTTCAGTGCACTATATCATCTTAGCTGAATTATGACTGTAAACTCCAGATATCAATGGGATGGAATGCTATTCTGGATTCCTTTATCTATCCCAAATGTTTGCCCTAAGTATAATTTGTCCCTAGAGTTTCTCTGTGTGTCTGTCTGCATACCATAAGCAATTTTACTGGATGTTTTTGAGACCTGTCCTGCTGAGTCAATCAGAGTTCTGCTTTGGCTTCAATGGAAGAAGGAACTAGTCCTAAATGAAAAGGCTTTCCCCTGTTTGGAGACTTCTGCAGGATTACATTATCATTTTGTTCAGCTGAGCTCTGGTATATGCAGGTCACTTCAGGATATTTTCATGCTTAGGACCAGATGGAAAATGTCTTTTGCAATCAACAAAAAGATTCCGTTGTTGACATTTAAATTTTTTTCTACAACTGTAACTGATTTGCTTTCTACAAAATTTAATAGTTTCCAGAAATGATTACAAATACTTTGCAGTGAGATTACTTTCATGGCTCAGAGGGTATGCAGTGTCATAGAAATTCACTTTATTTTGGTATGTTTAGATTCAGCTCCAGCAGAATCTCTTGCTTTGCTAGCTTAACCAATACATTATTTGAGTTCCATTTGACTTTATGGTTGTTCAGTCCACTAATGAATCTATCTGAAAAACCTAATCATATCCTGCTAACTGGATTTCTCTCACAAACTCTTCCCTTCTTCACAAAATAAGTTTTAAGTTGTGCAACAAAAGGCTCTCATCCAAGCAGGCAAAGAACAGAGGAGCAGAGGTGAGCGGGGGAGCCCCACAAATCTTGGCAGATGGATGAGCACCCAGGTCCTCCTCTTCCTTAGGCTGTGCCAGGAGGGTGGTTGGCCCCAAAGTCTGGGGGCTGGGCCCATCCTGATGCTTCACAGGAAAGGCTTCCCCAGACCACTTTTGGGTGCTGCCTTAAAAGATCAGTGAATGGGATGCAAGGGAAAACATCAGGGACAGATCACCAGGCACAGGTGTCTGGTGCCAGCCCCTGGAACAGCTGAGGGGCTGAATGCCAGTGTGCTTCCTGAAGTTACAGGATTTACACTTATGGAAAGAAAAACCCTTCACACACCCAAGGAAAATAGCTGGTTGCTTTGCTGGACATCTTGAATATTCATAAATTTGAATAGACATTGGGCTAAGAAATATGGGCCCAGGTAATAGAATTGATGCATGAATTTATTGAAAAAAAAGGTGTGGGAGTAAAGTGGAGGGAATTAGAAACTTATAGACTGTTTTAAGATTTGCATTTGGGAATCTTCCTGAATTGGCAGGTTCTAAATCTTGAAAAACACACAGAGATTCTTCTAAAGATACCTATTTCAGAAATCTTCCAGAAACAGGCAAAGAGATGTTTTGACTCTCCTATTTTTTTTTTCTGACTTTGGTAGGAAAGTACCACTGGCTTCACTATTCTGCAGTGTATGCCCAAATTGGTTGTCTCATTTCCAGAGTGAAACAAGCATCTTCTGTTTATCAAAATTGGTTGTCTTCAGTTTCTGAAAAATAGCTACTGTTTAGGGCAAAAATCAACAAGAGTTTAAGATCCTTATTAATCAAAATCTGGATATAGACAGACACTGTGTCAGGAATTTCTCTGCTTTAAAGAGTAGAGAAAATTTTGAAGCAGATGCTCTCAGAAAGATCAGGATATTAGTTCACATATAAGAGATCCTCCTGTTTTGTAATCCAGGTATTATGTTTGAGCTTTTTCAGGGTAAGTCTTGTTCTTTCCACTGTCAGTGGTACAGAAGAAATGAATACAGGGCCTCCTTACATTCTCCTGCTTTCCAGAAGACAAATGAATCCGACAGGACAAAGCCATCTTCATGCATGTACATGAATGTACATAATTAATCTGGCCATAATTTATCTAAAATTTGTAGTAGTGGCATAGTGTTTACTGAAACTGCAAAAAATCCTCCACCCCCACCTCCAAAACTCTCTATAGTTTTATTTTTAAAAGCCAGCTTTTGAAAATGCAGCACATTGGATAGTTTCAAG
Source organism: Notiomystis cincta (assembly GCA_013398075.1). NCBI lineage: Eukaryota > Metazoa > Chordata > Aves > Passeriformes > Notiomystidae > Notiomystis > Notiomystis cincta. Next base: position 46,615 of record VZRX01021171.1, on the reverse strand, counting down.
AACCAGGTTGCAGTTTCCTCTACAGAGGTAATTTTACCTTACAGCACCAAGCAAGGCTCAGCCATCAGGGCAAGGGCTGCAGGTTCTTCAAAAGTTCCTCAAAAGTTTTTTTCCCCACATGAAAAAGATCTCACTAAAACATTGTCTAATGATTTGAAAACAACTGGAAACTGGGGTGTAAAATTACTGTAGTACATTACTACATACAAGGGTTTCAACACTTTTTTGTTATTGCTCAAATTCCCAAGAGTTTATATGAGAATCTTTCCCTGCCACGTGCCTCAGATGTATGTCACAACTGGCAGCAAGAGAGGGATGATTCTTCTCTGAAAGATGAAGAATCTTCTCCAGACAGAGTGAGGAACACAGAGCTTGTTTTTGGACATGTGGCCAAGTCATTCCAGAAAAAAGTGTATTTGGAGTTTAATAAAGAACTGCTAATTTTATTCTTTCTGGAGAGGAAGTGTCAGGGTTCCTTTGGTGATCACTGACTTGAAATTTCTTTCTTGGTTTGCTCTTGGAGCATTGTGATGCTTCTCTTTGAAAGTGGGCAGGTGATACTGGCACAGAGGTTCTGTGATTTCTCACATGTAATCCAGTTTGTTATGAAGGGATAAATATACCTATTATGTTTGTCTGGTGATTTATATGGCCTGAGACATTTTTATGTTACCTTTCAAAGTTTGATTGCTCTTGAGTTTTATTTATATATGCAATAAAGGAAATGTTACATATTCAGTTATGTTATTTTCCTGCTTATATTCTAAGATGAAAGAATCAAGGAAGATGGAAGCTTGACTGTAATGTCAGTGAGATGTTTGCTCTGAATTTGAGAGTTACACACCTGTAGTAATGTATTTAGTGTTGATCCTCGTTATGTATTTCAGATTATAATCCTGAGATTACTTTTGGTGAGGAAAACCAACTTTGGCAGTGACTGGGAGTTTAGTTATATGGTTGAAAATATAATTTTAATAATTTACATTAATTTTTTTAAAGCATGTTTATGCCTAAGGCTCTTAATTCAGGTGACCCTCACATATGACTGAGCACTACACTGGCTACAGACTGTGGCTGACAGCCACAGAGGTAATAATGCTGCCTCTTGTTTCTTTTTGTTGTGTGAGTTTTGATCTACTCAGAGGAGAGTTATGAAGGATTTGGAATCCCTAATGAAGGAAAGATCTGCTTTAGCTGTCCTCAGAAATTTACTTTAGAAGACAAAAGGAATAACAGGGGCTTAATTTGTAGTCAAGATTATTTTATGCCTCCCTAGATAAGCTGTGAAATATTTATACAGCAGATTTCTGCTTTCTGTGGCAATATGTATTTCATAAATATATGAATGTATAGAGTTGTACACCACCTTGTCAGCAGCAATCCCCCAGCTAGGGCTAACCTGAGCTGGCACATCCAGGGGACACAGTGCTATGGCAAGAAGATACGAGCCTGATTTCTCAAAGCTCTCTCAAGCCTAAGTAGCAATTACAGATTTTAAATAGCAATAAACAGCTTGGGTGTTGTACAGCTCTGTGTCAGTGTGCCCAGATTCTGGTTTGAGGGGTAGAACATCAGTCTTTTTAGAACATATCATCATGTGCTATGGTTAGAGCTGGTATGTCCATCTCCTCTGATTGTCTGCTGCAAACTAAAGGCAGAGATGAAAAGCAGTCAACAGAAAAGACAGGCAGGCATGCAACTTAAAAAGTTTCACGTTAAGCTGTAAAATAAAAAAAAATCCAACCTTTTTCATCAAGGGGGAAAAGAATTGAAATGCACTAATACCTTTTTCTGTTTTTTTTTGTTTTGTTTTGTTTGGTTGGTTTTTGTTTTTGTTTTGTTTTGTTTTGTTTTGTTTTTTAATATTGAATTTTTTTAAGGCTCAGTGTATTTGTTTTGGGATTTAGTGGTATTTATTTATTCCCCCATTCCTCTCCAAGATATGCCTCTCTTCTGGAAGTTTTCCTTCCATTCCAGTCCTTTAGAAGGTAGAAAAATCAACAATTTAAGCATCATGATCTGTTGTTCATGGCAGGTGAAAAAGTAGAGCCGTGTGTTTACTCTCCACTCTATGCAACATATTAACAACAATTTGTAGCATAAAGATACTTGAAGTTCCTTACATGTATCTCAATTAAAATGACACAGATCTCTAATTCTATCAAATTAGAATTTTTTAATCTCAAAAAATTTTTATAAAGGACAGAAAAGTGTATATTGTAAATTTTCATGGAATATGTAAACAACACAACATTTTCACTGTTACTACTTAGATTTGCTTGTTTGGCAATGAGAATTTAATTCACAAATGCATACATAATACTGGATTTGCAGTATTTTCCTTAAATCCCTTTTTTGTTTTGACCCAAATATGTGTCATGGAATAGAAGGCTACTTAATGTGTAGTCTTTTTCAGACACTTGCAGTACCCTTTATAGTTTTTGTTTATGTAAGCTCTTATAGTGTGCTGTGTAATAACATTGAAATTTCCAAGTGTAAAAATGAGTTTTTGCAATAGCTTGTTCTTCCCTATGGAAAAAAATTGGCACTAGAAATTTGGACAAAATGTAATTAAAACCCTTACTTTTAATTTTTTTCCTTTTAAATCTAGGTAAAGGTTTTTCTTAATCCTGATGAAATAACATACAAAAGTGTGTGTATATTTTGGGATGGTAAAACTCTCGCCATGATGAATTACTGGGAGAGATTTCAATTATGCACTTTTCACCAACTAATTCTGGGTGCAATCATTCCAGCTAGGTTATGATTTCTGCATGGGCTGTACAGAGCTTGGGTCATTGTGGCTGTCAGATAAAGTGCTTGAGGAAAAAAGGGCTTGAAGTGTGGCAGCAGCAGCTCTCCCATCACTCGGCAGCCTGCCTCCGTGCTTTGACGCTGCTCTCAAATAGTGTTGGATCACTTCCAGGAGCAAAACAGCACAACAGCTGCTCCCAATTACTCTGACTACAGAGTGTCTACAGGCACAAATGGCCAGTTTTCTCATTTGACTCTCTGCTTTAATGAATTAGTTATTTAATAATTTGACAGGAATCCTAGTGTTGTGTTTAGCCACTTGCTTCTGTTTAATCTTCTCGCTGTAGCTGTGTTCACACAGTCCTGCTGCAATCACTGGCTGCTATTTCAAGTTATGTAGATGAGAAAGCAAAATACATTAGCAGCACACAGCATAGACTTGTTTTACCTCAGAAGGTCTACAAGCTGAAAATCTATTATTTTATATGTTTTTTTTATTGACAAGAGTTATCACTTAATACAGGTAGGGATACAGAGTTTTGGCCACCTTCTCTCTTAGAAATTTTAAATAGGAAATTAATATTTGAAATACCCACTCTTACACATTCACCTACTTCACAGGATATATTTTCAGAGGCTTCTAGAGAGTTGCAGAAAAATGTACCTGAGCACAAATAGGGGCTTACTCATGCAAGTGGTACAGAATGATGCACAACTCTCACAGTGGGATCAGGAGGCATCAACGTCTTCATGATGAGAAAAGGTGTGCATGCTATGACCACATAATGTAAACCTACAAAGAAATGGTCCCAAATATTGAAAATTAGAATATTCACCTATTTGCCCTCAACATTTTGCTCCTAATATATCATCAAGAGGTTACAGTTACCAAGTAACCAAAATCTGTTAATTTGTTGTGCAAGATCATGAATTCCTGCTGACTTGTAAGCAGGAATAGGAATTGAAGGATGCACATTGGGGAGAGGGAGGGAGAGAAAGAATTTTGAAATGAGATTTTTTATTTTTTTTTTTTTTAAATTTCACAGTGGTATCAAAGGAAGCAGCCAACTCACATTCCTTTTGCATTGTATTGCAATGAAAATGTACTCATTCAGGGAGGTCCCAGTGATTCTCTGACAACAAAAAGCCTTGAGGGAATTGGAAGTATGGTGGAGAAGGGTGTTTATCAGTACTTACTCAATGTCTTCTGTAGCCTGAGACTCTGTGTGGGTCCATGTTCCTCCAGTATCATAAAGTGAGAAAAAGAGAGCAGGGAAGGTGGGAGTCATGCTGTGGCTGAACAAGACATTTACTAAGCTGGTTTGACACCATTTACTGACTGGGGACTTTGCCTGTAAGGTTATCAAAATTCACTTGAACCTTAGGGATTTGCAGATGGAAGACTGAAATAGGTGGATAATATGACATTATTATGGCTTCATGACGTGTAGTTCTTCTGCTGAAGTTCACAAAATGTCATTTGAATGTTGAAGCTTGAATTTAGTGTCTCTTCATTTTAGAGATAGCAGGAAAGATGCTATGCAGTGTGAAAGTCAGATTTAATGCAAATTATGAGCTGGAAGCACAGAGAAGTCAATAACAAACTGAATAATAGACCATATTACAATCCAAAACCAACTGAGAAATGGCTGCAACAAGGAAGAAAATTATTTCATCAGCAACAATCTTTTTCTCTAAAGAGTATACATTTATGTCTCTTTAAATATGCCACACTACTACTACTACTACTACCACTACTAGTACAACTACCAGTACTAATACTACCAAACAACACTTAGCTAGCAGTACAAATGAGCAATTATTCCCATAATAGGATTGGGGCAAATTTTCTCCTTTGTTTGCAATCTTTCGAAAACAGGTGCAGAAAATTTCAAATTCCTTTCAACTTTCTCTAGTGCTCAGTGGAAAACTAAGATTGATCACTTACTTCAAAATAACTATAGATTATAGAGGTATTCAAGACCAGGCTGGATGGGACTGTGAGTAACATGCTCTAGTGGAGGGTGTCCCTGCTGTCAGGGACTGAAATGGTTCATGCCTTATACATTGTTATGAAGGAATTCTGCCCATTATAGCAAAAACTGTATAAAGATAATAATCCATTGGATTCTATGTGTTTTGGGGGGATCCTCACCACTAAGAAGGCCAGCTGGAAAGGATCAATGGAATATCACTAGGATTCACTGGGATGATATTTTCTTCAGTCTCTCTCTGCCACTTTCTTTCTGTCCCCCTACCTCTTTTCTATTTCTTTCTCTTCCTTTTTCTCTCTTTTTTTCTCTCTCTCTCTCATATTTACTATCAGATAAAATCCATACTATTGACTTTGGCACATGGTCTCATTTGCACCTTAATTTGGGCAGAGGCATTTCTAGTAACTTTAAAAAACAGGCTGTAACAACTGCCCATGGCAGGGGTTGGAACCAGGTGATCTTTAAAGTCCCTTCTGACCTAAACCATTCTATGATTTATCCATGAGTTGTTTTGCTTATCAGAGTATTTGGTTGTAACTCATGTTTTACCTGAAGTGTTTCAATCTTTAAACCTGTATTTTTAAGGGATTGGCAAGCTTGGCAGTGGGCAAGGCTTATTAAAAGAAACAGCAGAAAAAATGCAAAGTGAAGACTTCACCATTGGTCTGTCAAAGACACCTGGAATTTCCCTGGCAGCAGGAGCATGGCAGGGTTAGGTCACAATAATGTTATTGCCAAGGATTTGTATAGAAAATGACTGACTTATGGCAATATCCATATAAATGAGATTTATTGGAGCCCTAAAACTAATATTGGAACTGATGCTCTATTGACCCTCTATTTCTGTGTAAACATTGAAAGAAATTCAGGGCTTATAAAAAGGAGGTAAAATGATATCATCCCAGAATAACTGGCCTTAGGAACAGGAGATAAAGTGCAGTCTAAAGAATTCTTTTGGTGAGACTCTATATTGCTTTTGGGGTAAAAGAAAACCTCATATAGAAGTGTAACATAACAGAAATATTTCTAAAGGAATTAAAATAATGAATTAGAACTACATGCTGAATAGCTGGAAACATTTGTTTAGGAATAAACATTTTTTTTTCCAAGGGAAACACATTGTTTAAGCAGCTGTTTTCTTTTAGAATGGAAGAAAAAATTGTTTTGAACATGTGGACTTTATTGTGGTGGAAAAGTTAATTTTTATGCAATGGTAATTGGGCCACTTGTCACTGACTTCAAAACAGGGTTTATTGGCCACAGTGGGATCCAAAATGTGTTCAGATATTTTTATTTGACTAAGGGACAAAAACATTTTTTCTTGTGGCTTTAGCATAAACATAAAGTTGTCTTACATAAAGTGCTCTCTTTCAGTTTTATTCACTCTGGCTTAAATGCATATTAAATAAAGCTAACAGTAAGAAAAAAGGGATAAAACAGCATATAATCCAGCCATCAACACAAGAACATCTAATCACAATTACCCAGATAAGTAGTTTAAATTCAGTTGTTATTGCTATAATTCAATCCTACATTGACAATTCCTTGGGAAGGATTAGGCTACAAGGATGTTACTGGAAAAGAAAGTTTTGGAATTTTAAAGACTTGTAACAATTTGTAATTATTATCCATAATTACAAAATATTTGTAATTACAGGAAAATTTTCAATGGAGAGAAGTTAATGTTGATTTTTAAAGTTACGGATTGTGTGGAGCTGCACACAGATATATATCACACAAAACTGTCAAAAGAAACCTATGCTTTTGGTAGACTCAAATCTGAAATAAAAGCACTTAAGGTTTTAATTCAAATCAGAAAAGCTAGAGACTAGGACAAATGGCTTTACCCTATTGTATACATAATGGATGCATCTCCAGACATGATCTTACATTCTGGGTTTACAGGTGGTTTACAATGGTTTACATTCTGTTCTGCTGGCCTTTCAGTAATGTTTCCTTCATTATTCTTTAGTACAGGTTACTTCCCTTATTTACAAAAATAACAGTGCAACATCAAAACCAACCACAGTTTCTAAAAAGAACATTAATTTCATGCTAATCTGTCACTAGCTTCAGATGCTCATGAAATCCACAGTTTTTCAGCCATGTCAATATTGCTGTTTTGGAATATCCTAAATTTCTGTTACCTTGTTCTTATTACTTTGAAAATTCTTTATCTCTCCTGGACCTTTCCTGGTTCTTTATCATGTTTTACTCTATCTTGAGGTCTAAAAGAAGCGAGAACATCTCAACCAGAACTAAACACCTATTTTTAAGGAGATAAGTTGCTCCTATGTGTATTAATATCTTCCTTTTAAACAGATAGATACCTTACTGCATAGCAAAGTCTATTGTCACAGTCTCTTAACCCCCCCCTATAAAAAAACCATAAGCAACATTGACCTCCTGTGAGCTTAGCTAAAGATTGTCCCCAAATTCGCAGAGGCAAACTGTGACAAAAGAGATAATCTATTACTCTTCCAAGTGAACAGACAATGGTGGAAGAATCATGGTTGCTCCTATCATGGGTTTAAATACCTCAGAGCATCATCTCTCACCACAGTTTAGACGTCTGCCAAATGCAATTTTATTTCAAAACAAGAAGGCCAGTAAGATTTAGAGATTTAAAGTAGTCCAAATCTGAATTTTCATCTCCTGAATGGTGTTTTCTGGTTTCTTCCAAAGTCATTCTCACAACAATCTCATTTGGGAGTAACTAAAAGAAACAACTGGAATGTGGTACTTTATCCAAATGGTCAAATCCAAATACACTGGCATTTGGAGTTCTGCTTTGCACCTATCTCTGTGTTAGCTTTGAGTTACCACCTACTTTTGGAAGGAATTGTTTCCTGAGACTCATATGGTGAGAGTCTCCAGAGCTCATTAAATATAAATATACTGAATGAAATCTCAAGAATTGCTAATAAATAGGTAACATTAATTATCCCTTCACAGGACTGGCTGGTAAGATCAGAAAGACTTACCAGATATATCCTTGAGATTTTATCATACATTTCATCACACCTGTTTTCAATTCTATTACAACAAAATTGCCACCCATTCCATTATCTACTGCCCAAATGTTAAGAAAGAACAAGCCTCTTCATGAAATATTCAGATCTATGAGAAGAGAAAGTAAATTAAATCCTGTCACTGTGCTAGTAGCATTTTGGCTTCTGAAGACATGATTAGTGCACCAAATTTGAAAATGTTATGTGTATATTTCTGGGTGATTAATGATACCTGTGTCAGCATTGCTGCAGCAGAGAGCCTCATAGCTCAGGAAAATTGGGGAAAAAAATCTGCATAATTTTTCTTTATGAATTCTACTAAATATGCAAGTCAGAACATTTCTGCTCTTCTCCAAAATGTATGTACTTTTCTCAAAACATAGCATTGGAAGAGCAGCTAAATATCTTTTATCTTTATAAAACCCTCCTAATTACCCACTCTTCAATGTAGCTATGAAAATTTGCCAATAATGTGCTTTTTCTTGGTGTGCCTACCTTTATATCAATATATTTACTGTCATGGGCTGCAAGTCTAACAGTGTTCAAGACTTACCAGGCTGCTTGGAGCTGCTTGTTTATTCATCAGGATAAAATTTAAATATGCTACTTCTAATACTTTGTCTCTGCTGCATCCTCTGGAACTTATTAGTTTTGTATTTCTGAGGTGTTTCCTGAAAAAAAGAGGTAGAGGTATGACACTGCAGGAATGTCCTGTGCTTTCTTTCCAGCTAAATACAATTTGTGAATAATTTGGACAGTATGGCAGAGATCACTTTGTAACTCTGGCTTGAGAAAATAAGAGCTATATATGTAAGAGAAGTTCTCAGGGTATCCGTGGCATTTTAAGATATGTATCAGTGGTGGTGGTGGTGTGTGCATGGATGGTATTTTTTTAAATTGAGATGTCCAGAAAGTATGTTAATTTGCAATAATGACTCAGAGAATCAGTCTCTGAGTTCAGCTTTCACTGCAACCATATCATAATTAATTTGTCATTGACTTGTACTGCTTCTTTTCATCATCCTGTCCACTATCTGGGCATTTGAATGTCCAGAGAAGGCTTTACAGGCAATGCTACTCAGTGAATCTTAGGCTTGTCTAGTCAATGAATCTTGGGCTTATCAGCTAAAACATTCCCACTACATTATTCCATGAAATGCAATACTGTTTAGAACAGCTCTTCCTCGGATCTATAAGCAGAAGAAAAAAAAATTGATCTGGGCAAGGATCTGGAAATACCCAATACAGTCAGGACACTGCATCTATAGGCAGCTGTTTGCCATCAGGAACAATTAAATTCTCCACATAATATAGCTTCACAATTTGTACCTATGAATTTTTGCCTGAGAGCAAGTTCCTCACAGCTCAGAATTGAAATTCTTTGTGTTCCTTAAGATGTATTACTGCTCTAGAGCTGCTGTCTGACATTGCAGACTGAGACCCCAAATTACTTTATCTTCTTATTACAATTCTTACTTCTGTAATCAAAGGAAAACAACATTTCACATAGCCTATATGAACAGTCACATTTAAAAAGCAAGCTGAAATATTAAACATTTGAATGTCAGATGCTCACAACAAATGCTTTTTTTCAGTCCAAAGATTAAAAAACATAAAAGACATGCCAAATCCAAGTAATTTAAAAAATATTTCAAAACATTCCACTAAGAGAATGAGACATTCAGTTCTAATTTTATGCATAACCACATGTGTATTGAGCAAGACTGAATCCACCTAAAAAGGAGAGCAGCATTAGGGGTTTTGAGATAACATTATGGAGCCCATGTAAATTTTTTTCAGTTCTCTATACATTACATTTCAAGTCTATCTGTATAATTTATAGTATATACTCTGGTTTTAATTTATCTAAACACAAGATTTGTTTCATAAACATCAAAGATAATGAAAATGTCTTTTTAATTAATCTGTTGGAATCTACATGTTTATTCCACATTAACTTCCTTTATTTGTCAACCTCACACATGAGAAATGACCCCTCCTGTGCTGTCTCTGCTTAATGTCAAAGCTGTAGGGAATAATGTTTATAACATTAGCTGCATTCTCTCACTGATGTCTGGCAATTAACGCTGCATCTGGGATCAGAAAACTTCAAAATGTCTTTCATTACTACCTGTCTGGGTGGCAGGGAGGAAATGAAAAGAAGTTTTCTATTCTTGTCACATTTAGTTACAGGATTTACTAGCAGCACACCTTGTTCCAGTTACATGGAGTAAGATTATACCAAAGCTTCTGATCTGTTTTCAGAGGAATTGTTACAATTCCTGAGAGAAATAGCTGGGAGTAATAGAATTTTAGGAGAATTGAATCTGTTAACAGGAAAAAAATACTACAGCCAGATAGACCTGCGCTGTCATACTTAAAATTTCAAGCATGGTAGATAAAATTATGACTAACAGGAGAAAATATATTGAAAGATTCTTCTAATTCAAAACTTAACTGCCTGTGATTTGTCCCATCTTATGCTTTTGCTGATACTTCCCATGATGTGGCTGTTAGAGCAGGGAAAGAACCTCTCTTTTAAGTCACTTTGTGCTCAAGCCTCAGTGTATTTTAGCTAATCCATACAATGAGGTTGGGGGTAGAAGATTTCATCCTTCCCTGCTACAATTTGGCAGAAAGCATTTTACCCACTGAGACCAAATCTGAAGACTTGAAACACTGAGAAAAGCTAATAAAGAAAAAAGAGCATGATTTAATATCACTTGGATGAAGCACTTGAGTTCATGGCTATCCAGATTATCAGGGAAATATTGAATCTGTTTACTCTTGTTGTTTGTGTCTCTTGGGTTTGCACAAGTAGCCCTGGTATTTGAGGTGTTAGAACAATACCTCTAATCCAAAAGAGATGTTGCTGTGGTGGTGATAGGCAATCTAGAAGGCCTTTGGTGGGTCAAGGGATTGTTTACTTCTCCAGATAAATATTTTCAATTTTAACTAGTGCTTGTAAAAAAAAAAACAAAACAAAAAAACCCAACAACAAACAAACAACCACCAAAGAGTACATTTTTCTGCATATAATCTTTAAGCACAAATAACACTCCACAGCTGAGTAAAAGGAAAGGGAAGTAACAGTTATCCCTTGTGCTCTTGAAAAATGGACATAGATATTTACCAGAATACCTAGGTGGAACATAGCACACCATGAAGGAAGGTATGAGCTAAATCCCAAACCACAGGTGAGTTCACCAATATGAGTACAGGAATTTCTAGTTAGTAGACAGTGAGTCATTCTGGCTGAGCTGCCCACAGAGATGCAAACACATAAATCCAAGTGTTGCCCCAAACCTTCAGCCGAAATGGATGTGCTGCCACAGTCTGTGCACAACAGCTGTGGTATTGACTGAATTATATCCACAAATGTGGAATACCTGAGCTTCTGATGCACCTGATGATCAATCAATATCAAAGAAGTCTAGATAGATAGATATAGATATAGATTAGATATAGATATAAATTATATAGATAGAGATAGACAAGGAAATGGGGCTAATTTTCAGAGATACTTAAATTTTGGTGGAAATAAGAGGAAATCAGTAATGTATGGAGGAAGTAAAGAAGAGCACTGATGATTCTAGAGCCCAAAGCTTCTCTCATACTTAAAACTGCAGGGATTAATGGTACTTCCAATCCAAATACTAAATATCTTCATATCCAAGATTCTGGATTTGGGTGAGGATATTTGATTTATCTTGTATTTGAAATTGTGCTTAGATTTGCCATAAGATGACTTTTTAAAAAATTGATACTGTGCAAGACCCATAGTTAAATGCAATACAGATATTAGAGTGGAAAAAAAATCAAAAAACCAGATTACAGATTTCTGGATCTCTAAGCAGGATCTCCTGTTCTGCTGATAAAATATCCACACCCTGCTGAGTGGGCATGAGCTACATAAACAGATGTTCTTAAAGAGAAAAGGAACTGTTGAATAGCTTACTTATTTTGTTGCAGTTCTGCTCCACCTGACAGTTAAGGGTTTAAAGAGTGGTTGCCATGACCAGCAAATCCAGCCAGGCTTTAAGTGCAGCTAAATCCAGCAGAAACTCTCAACTTTACTCTTTTGCCCTCGAGACGGCTGCAGGTCAATAGTTATTTTCTGAGTTATTTGGGGCTAATCAGAAAAGCATGTGCAGATGTTGAAAGATTGAATTTATATCTCTGGAATCTCTGGAACTGATTCAGGTGCTTTTTAATATATATTCTCTTTTTAAAAATTATTATTATTTAAAATGGCACTAAGACTTTGGCAAATCTTGTTCACTTCTCAATGAAATTTAACTCTTGGTTGACTTAGAGTGGACTAAACAGAAGTATCCTGAGGCACAAGGAGCAAACCAGGGTATTTATTATTTAGTCAATCAATACCGCTGTACTTTTCTACAACTTTGTTGTTATAAAATGTAGTGCTGCCTTATAAATATAACAGACACTGCCTTGCTTGCTTGCCAGAGCTAGGATTTACTTCAGTTTGAAAATAGATTCCTTTGTTTTCCTTACAGAAATGCCTGCTTTTAGAGAAGGCAAATCAAGTTACAAACATGTTCTAAGCGATTCAGAAACACAGCAAATCTTCTCGTAGGCAGCCTGAAAACACGCTCCAGGAGGAAATCCAGGTTGAAATGCTGGATCTCTCTGACCTTACAGCAGAATTCAGCCATGCCTTTTTTTTTTGTTTAACTGAGGGAGTCCTAAGTGGTTACAGGAGTGCAGCCTGCATTCATCCTGCCACACAAAGCCACTCAGGAGTGCATTTAGCCGGCTTAAAGTCTTGGGGAGGGCGAGGGGCAGACAAAGGCACAAGCTGTGCTTTGAACACAAATGCTGAAAACTTTGTCAGCGTTTTAAAATTAAGTTTCAGCTATTCATATGTTAAGACTTTAGGGAGATGAATTAGGACAGCTGAGAAACTGATTACAGCCTCGTGTTGCATTTTTTCTCTTTGCTGTTCACGTAGCCAAGCTGACAGGCCCCGACTGAAATACTTCTATCTCGTGATACATGTATCAAAATCGAATAGATAGGATGGCTGATTTCGTGCCTTTCTTGTTCTGCCACATGCTTTTACTTTGAACCACATGTCATTAATAGAGCTAATGGGATTTTGGCATGGAACCAAAGGGGTGGGAGGGGAGAGGGGGTTGGGGAGAGATGGATGGGAGCGAGATGAACTACTGAGAGAAGCACTGATGCCTTTCTTTGCACTAAAGCAATGTCAGGTTTATTAGGCTTCCCTTTAGTCCTTCCTGACAGGACTGGAGGCACTTCTCTATACTTGTATGTCTCATGCATTCATGAGCCTCTTTGACACTGTTGCATCCTTTGTTAGAGCTGAAAATGCAGATCATTGCTTTACCCTTCCCTCAGCTGCCATATGGCATTGTGGAAAGGAGCCCACAAAGGAAGGAGAGGGAAATAGGAAAAAAAAAAAAAGGAGGAGAGGGAAGAAGAAATGAAACTACCAGCAGATGAAATTGATTTATTTTCATCATTAGGGAGTAGGGGGATGGAAGCTTTTTGGAATATGAAACCTTCTCTCAGAGCAGGCAGGCAGTCTGCCTGCATGACAGCTCTGGTACATGTTAAAAAAATAACATGGCTTGAAAATAGAAGCACCATTGTTTTGCTTAACTACTGTAACAAATTTATACTAAATGGAATGCATCATCTAAAGCAAACTGCCAAAGTTGCAGTCTTCTATTTTTCCCACTGCCTGCAAGAGGTAAAATCCCTGTAAACCCAAATGCTCCATAGGTGTAACTGTCTGGCATCACTGTGTATTTTTCTAAAAACTCTCAAAATAACTTTGGTCTAGTCTGCATCTTGTGGTATTAAACCCTTCCTGAAGTAAGTAACAATTAGACCACTTTATATAATTGCTTTAAAAACAAACCAAAAATGTATTGGAGAGAAAGAAGCTTCGTATTTCAGTTCTTTAGTAAGTTTTCTGTGGGGTCCTTGCTTTATGAAACACCAAATAAAACGTTTAAGAGAAACACAATGCAGCACGTGCTATGTATTAACTGAACTTGATATTCTTGCTTACTGCACTAGGTTTATATTCCTTCCTCATATAAAAAAGCACAACTCAGACTGGATATAAGCAAATTGTGTTTTTCTAAATAGGTTTTAACAAAATTAAAAACTTAAAACATTACTTAGGTTAATCTAACCATTTTAATGAATTTCCTTCCTCATTCCCCTTGATCTTTTAATTTTAAAGTCGTGGCTATAAAAATTTCCATTGTGTCAGAAACATTTGTCTATATTTTCTGAGGTTGGCTCACAAGATCCTGTTCAAGAAGTTATACCGTATCAATTTAAATTTATCAAATTAAATTTGCTCCTTTGCTTTCAGTAATCTCAAGACCAGGTAAGGGATCAAGAATCTTGCTTAATCAAGAATTATATACACAGATTCTTCAGTTAGTCCACTCATATTTGAAACAGTGTTTTGGTTTATTTGTTTGGAAGATCCCCTTTGAGGCAGTAGTTTACCTCTGTACTGAGTTCTGTTCTTGTAGATGTGTGATATGTGCTGCTTCTTTTTTGTGTATATGAATATATTCCTGATGAAAATAATACAGTCTTTAATCTGTTCCATTCACAAATGTCTAACAACAGACCTTTCAAGCAAACAAAAGCTTGTGACTTGTATTGGTAGTTGTACATGTATCCCTGCAGAAATGAGACATTTAAGATTATTTGGAAGAACACATTTAAGAATTATTTGCTAGAATGAGGTTTGATTGCTGTCTCTACATAGCTGTGCTGAAAGTGGTAGTTTTTCTAGTCTCTACTTGCAAAATGGGATTTTTCCATTCCTCCTTTCCTGAATTTGTAAGGTGCTCAGCCCTGTCAATGACAGGAAAAAAGACATGGGCAAGCATCTGCCTTGCAGTTGTATACTGCAGTCTTTACCAGGTCTCTGTTCCCCTCTTCCACTGAAATACCTGTCCAAGACCCACTGCACTCCCAGCTTACAGAATTTCTATGGGTGGAAAGCTAATAATGTCAGGATATAGTGAAGAAGTGGGCAGATATGGTGTATGAGTGAGCCAGTTCCTGGATATGTTGACTGGTAAGTGGCCCTGGAGTCCCTGAGCAGGTGCAAGCCTTGTCTTTCCATTTTATACTGTGATTAGGTGAAGAGGTCTGTCAGGAAGGCTTCCTTCCACTTTAGCTTACCAGTGCTTGTCAGCTAAGGAGAGTGGATCTTACAGCTGCCTAAGAGCTGTGATGTAGAATAGATCTTTTGGATTTGGCTAAGGCAGTGACTCAGGACACAGATTTTATTACCTGGGCTAACACTGATTCTAAGGCCTTCTTACTATAATAATATTTACACTATAGAATTGACCAGTGTTGGACCCAGATTTGATTGCTTTGAAGCTTGGAGCTGTGCTATTCATAACTCACACACACTCTGTCAGCTGCAAAGTACTCATGAATATTTTCTCATATGGATGGGGTTTATTGCAAACTTCTACAATTTCAGACAGGAACTGGATTATTCATCACATTCTTATCGAATAATACTTTTGTCATTTGGTAGAACAAGGGACATATTGTGACTATCAAGCAATAATCCATACCTTGATAATTATGCATAGTAAGTATTCATCAGCTCTTGTTACTGATCTGAAAGCAACTCAGATAAAATCAGAGTTCATTCATGAATGAAAGAACAAACTATGCAGCAAATGTTAGTCATAAAAATAACCTACTATTACATTTACAAGTCTTTGTGCATCATCAATAAACAAAGTTTAGAAATTATTTTGTTTATAGTCCTCGTCCATTCAAAGTTTTATTTGATGTTCCTTATGGCTTAGGGAGCAGGACTGAAAGAGGAGACAGTGTGAACAAGAATAAACATATGCTTATAATATTCTGTATGGGAACACTGGGCATGGCCCCAGCTCCAGAAAACTGCTTTTGATTTTGTTAAAAACTTTCTTTTGTGTCACTTTTCTTCAGAAACAATGAAGCTGTCAGCTTCATGGATAAAGCACAAGACACTTGGAGATAATTCTAGCAACTTTCTCCAGACTAGAGAATTCCCTTCTAAATGTATGACAAGTGAGGTTACACATTTCACCCTTTTCAAAATAGAACATAAAGCTCACGTCATTGGTTTAATCTTCAGTTTAATATCACAGCAAAAACCCCTTCCAGTTAAAAGGAAAGAGCATGAAATCACCAGTCCCACCAGCAATTTCAGAGAAAGAAGGGACTACACCAAATGGTATTGTTTGAATGGTTAATTCCAACATCAGTTCTCAAAATGCATCTCAGGATAAAGATATTGTGCCCATCTGAAGACCACACACTGACTAAAATCAAACATCTGATTTTTGGGGGAGAAATTTAAAGCTCATAGACCCTACCTGGAGGAAAATTCTCACAAATTAATTCTATACTAAGCAAAATGATGAATAGTCAAAATTTTTCCTAAGCCTTCCATATGTTTCCATATTGGGAGCATACAGTGAACACTTTGGACTGGCAAGGAAACAGAGCTTGGTCCTGACTGGTTGAAGCACTCCAGACATGAGAAAGGGGGAGAGAGTAAGGGATTTTGAATACCAGACTCTCCTGACTGAATGTTTTTTACATTAATCACTGGAAGCAATACAAAACCTGCACTGAGGAAAAAGGAGAATGTAAGACTTGTTCGCAGTTTCCTTGACATTCATGCTCCAGTTAACTATTTCTCTTATGCAAAGTGAGACAACCACAATAGGAGAAATATGCACCTCCTTGCAGCAATTATAGATATTCCTCAGAGGTATGGGTTTGAGTCCTACAGGGTGAAGAGAACATTGTATACATGGCTTTTGTCCCCTCTGGAATGATTTAGCAAATGAATAAAACAAAAATATTTCAAAGAAACCAGCTCCTGTAATTTTCAAGAGTGGTACAAAACAAAGAATATTGAGGGATTGCTCTTCTAGTGACATATCAGACCACATAAATTTTCTGTCATCTAGACCTTTTTAGTTCACTTAATCTCAGTAACTTCAGTGTTGGCTTTATAACTTTACTGAAAGATTATCACCAAAAAAAAAAAAAGGAAAAAAGAAGAAAAAATTAAATTATCATTTATTTTTGCTGATAAACATTTATGCTACTGCCTCTTATATGCCTTTATATCTTATTGAAGTGTCATAATTTTTATACTAATTTCAATGAGTTGAAGGACTGAAGTGCAAATTCAAGATGTTCTCTTGTAAAACTGGAGCTCTGAGTACAGATATGCTCAGAATAGGTGAAATGTACAGATTATATAGAACTTTTTATGCTTAATCAAAACAAATGAAACTAAAGCATTTTAGAAGATGTTAACAAAGCAAGATCTAAGAAAAGTTTAGAATTTTTTGCTTATAAATGTTTGGCAGTATGGATGTAAAGGGTTAATTTGAAATCCTGTTACATCTGAATAGGATGTAGAAAAATGGATCCAGGAACTATTGTCTGGTTTATTGTAAATCTCTATCTAGTGTACACAGAAAGGGAGAAAAGTATATGAGTGTGGAGGGGGAATGAAACTAAATGAGGATTGGTTCAATAAGTTTTGGATAGATCCTGCAGTAGGTAAATATAGCATGGATTGAAAAGTAGAATCATTATACCAGCAATGTCCTGGGTAGACACTCCTGCCTTTATTTATCTTTCTATTTTTAATGGCTATTGTACTCCTTCACAGGTAAGTTTATTTTCTCAGTGAGCAACTCTCATCTTCTTTTTTCACTTCTGCTGGTTTGTTCGCTTTTTTACATCTTAGGATACTAAGCCACCACAGAAAGTACTTTGGAAGTGGAGATCTGGTGGACCACAAGGTTATTTTTCACTAGACATTCTTTACTTATGTTTAGCCACTACACTGTTTCTACTGCATGTCAACAGAATATCTATTGCTGTGTGCCTGGCAAGGGCACAAAACTGTCTCAATGTCCCTTAAGTAAATGGACCTTGACACTACAAAACCCCCTCCCTGCCCTCTCCCCATTGTAGCAGAAGTTGTAAGGAATTCCATGCAGACTACTGTAAAGTTCCTAAAAAAACCTTAGAAAGTATAAAGTTCAAGTGCATTTTGCACTTTGAATAATTTCTTCTCCTTGACTTGAATGAGAAAATAAAACTTGCCTTGAGCTTTCCTTACAGATGGGATGTGTGTGGGCAGGTGGCATGTCCAGCCCACCCAAAGATGACCAGCCAGCATCAGCAAGGAGGAACATGATTTGACCTTTGCTTCTGATGCAACTGTTACATCACAAGATTAACCAGGAAAAAAACTACCATTCAAGGCAGATTTCTGACTTAGCTTCAAGTCTATCCCCTTTTTCTCCTTCGCTGACTGAGGGATTTGTGGTCATAACTGAAACCTACTTTAAAAGTCTTGTCATTTTAATCTTTTGAGAATTCTGACACTGAACAGACCCGGAAAATTTAAATAAAAAGAAGATGAGAATACATCCTGTACCAGTTAAACCTCTGGAAGATATTAGATTACAAAGCAGTAGAAGAATAGTAAAAAAAAATTCACAGCTTTCATGATATGTAAATGCTCTAGAGTGGAGAGTGTTGAAAATAAAAGGGAGAAAGGTATGGTGTGATAAAAGGAATAAATGCTTGAAAAGATGTAGAGGTTTTAATTTTAGTAAATGAAAAAGTCACAGAACAAAACCAATTAACTTTGCATCTTAAAACTGGCCAAAAGACTTTGTCATTCAAATAACAACATTTTGTTACTTGCAATCAGTAGGCTCAATGTCTCTCTCCACTGTGCCTTCAACTAGGAAAAGCCACCCAGGTTGAGCCAGTGGGGTTGCACAAGGAATTTACAAGAGGAATAATGTCCTTACACCATTTATTTGAATGATGAAAGTTTTGCCTTCATGCTAGTGACTTGCCACAGTAAGTGTGAAATTATTGGTATATTCTTTTCTTTTGCTCATGCAATGCCTCTTCTTGAGATCATGCCACATACCTGTGTTTGCATATTTTCCACATAAGAGGTATTGCTAAAAATATTGTCAGCAGTGTTGTAGGTGAGAACAGGAAATACACAATGCAGTCATGTAGGTGCTCACAGCTCTGAAAATCAACCCCCTTGGATTAAAGTGTTTAGGAAAAAATCATGAAAGTCTATCAAGGACTGTTAGGAAATATTTGTCTACAACTCAAATTTAGGAAGTCCACAGATTTTAAATCCTTTGAAATGGGGATCATATCCTCAGGGAACATCATTCTATTGTTGATAAGCATCTGCTCCTGACCACTGCCAGAGACATGGCACTGAGTCAAAAATATGCATGTGTAGATTGAGTTTTGGGTAATTTATAATTTTGAGGAGTTACTTTAAATATTTGTGGTGGTGTTCTGATAGTGCTTTTTTGTTGGCTGTTTTTTTCCCCCCCTGAGACTTTAACAACCCATAATACTGGTCAATAACTTATAATAACTAAAGTGAACTCATGCACCAGCCCATTCAAAGTTTTTCTAGCACAGCAAAACATGCAGAAAAAGATGTTTTATGTATGGGGGAGTCACATTCACAAAACAAGCTTTTTGTTTGAGAGCTCTGTTGAAATACAAAACATCCACCAAGACACTGCAAGTGTGTAAAATTATCTTTAAAACCATTTCATGACAGAGTTTCCTAAGCCTACATCAGTAGTAGGAATATGTGTGTTTTTTAAGGAAGGATATAATTTTTTGGGGCAAAATTAAATATATAAGGATGATTTTAAAAGTTTCAGATTTTTTTTATTAAGGATAATCAAAATTTTAGCTACATAACCTATACAAAAGCCCTTATCAACCATTTGGACAGGATTCCTGGAAAAAAACAAAGAAATAAAATACATTTAATACATCTTAAGAAAAAAAATTACTAACAATTATCTTTCTTTTTTTCTTTCTTTCATAAATATTCCCCTCTTTTCAGTGTTACTGGTTCAAAATGATTTGCCATTGAATATCAGCCACTGTATACTGTGCACTTGGTCTCAGGTCCCTTCCTTATGCTGAAACAAAAGCCCTTAGATTTAGCTTTGAGCATACATACATCTATAAAATAAAAATGCTTTTGTACCTGAAAAAGGGAGCAAACTGGGAGATTCAATCATTATAAATTTATGCTTTATACAACCTGGGGAAATAAAGTACTTCAAAGAATAACGCTTTTAAAGCTGATTTTGCTTTATGTACATAGCAGTGGTGGAATTATTGTGATCCTGCTGTAATGTCTTGTGAGAAAACAAGTGGGATAATGCAACAACCATGAAATTAAAATGGACTCCTTCTGTAGGGCAGGCCATTATTATGTGGTGTTGTATTTCTCAGAGGGTCCATTATCTCTTCATCACCACAAAATCAGGCTCTGCAACGAAGTGCTGCAGACTGAGAAGGAGAGGAGGCAAGGCAGGAGAGGAAAGGCCATGGGAGAACAGAATGTGCCACTGTCACATCTCACCAGCCTTTATTTACTGACCTGAATTTGGAAATTCAGCAGCTTAAAAAAATTGTGTCATTTCTAAGTGCCAACTGCTGGAGGAGATAAGGGAAGAAGGTAACCTGTTTAAAACAAACAAACAAAACCCCCCAGCCACCAAACCTCTATACCTGAAAGTACTTTAGTTTATTTTCTAGCACAGCCTTTGAATTTTAATGAAACATTTGGGGAAACTTGTAAATGACAATGGAAATGTTGCTGTCTGAGAAGCTGGCCTGGCACCTCATGTAAATTATTTAAAGACAACTTATATATGTTTCTGCTTTTAAAGAGCTAAGAAAATGTTTGTGGGTGGGTTTTGTTTGTTTGTTTGTTTGTTTTTTGTTGCCTTAGTCTTAATTGATTTTGTTTCCTCATCACTTAATTCCAAATTCTTAATTCCAAAATCTCTTCAAAACAGAATAAGTATGCCACATAATAATTAAATATATCTAACAATAGTATAAATGAATTGTTTGCTCATCTGCAACTAAGGAGAGGGAAATTAAACTTCTTGATTAACCTGATTGCATCACAGAGATGTGAAAAGGCCCAGATTACAATGTGCCAGTTCTAAAATCTTGTCTTGGATATAACCTCAAATACTTTAAATGCCTCAAAAACCAAAACATGCAAAAGTAAATAACTATTAGTCCAAGAAGCAAAGTCTATAAGTGCATCAGTATCTAGATTTAAAAAAAAAATATGATTTGCTTATGCTTATTGGACTTTAGGCCCAATTCTAAACAACTTCATCAATGTTGTTTTAATACTGAAGTAGAAAAAAATCTACATATCTGGGATATTGCCCAATTTTTAAAATTTCTATTGGTTTGAAAACAAGTCTTTATCTCTTGTTGTTCTTCAGATGTTTAAAATAAATCTAATCCTACAACAAGTAGGCTTTCTCTTGTTTTTAATTTACATTATTATTACTATNAAACAAGTCTTTATCTCTTGTTGTTCTTCAGATGTTTAAAATAAATCTAATCCTACAACAAGTAGGCTTTCTCTTGTTTTTAATTTACATTATTATTACTATTTTGATGAAGTATATATATATATGCTCATACCTATACCAAAAATGAATGGAATTTCTTCAAATGTTGAAGGTATTTAAGGGTATCATGACAAGGAGTCTGCATTCCAAATGATACTTAACATTTGAAGTATTTTGCAAAAAATTAATATATTATCAGTAAAATCAAAGACATGGCAGACCTATATGTACCTTATACTTGCTCCATTGGTAAAAAACATTGGAGAAAGGTTTCAAACATATTTAAATTACAGAATTACAGAATCATTTAAGTTGGAGAAAAGCACTGAGATCATTGAGTCCGCCTTTGACTGATCACCACTGTGTCAGCTGGACCACTGCACTGAGTGCCATGCTCAGTCATTTCTTGAACACCCCCAGGGATGGTGACTCCACCATCTCCCTGTGCAGTCCATTCCAGTGCTTAGCAACTCTTTCCATGAAAAAATTCCTCGTACTGTCCAGCCTGAACCTTTCCTGGTGCAGCTTAAGGCTCAGTTCTTTTGTCCTGTCATTGCTCACCTGGGAGAAAGGACTGACCTCCTCCTGGCCACAACTATTTCCTGTATTGCTTCTGCCAGTCTCACACACAAGTCTTAGGTGGTGCTTGGCTCTGGTGTGTAGGCAAATAAAGTGAGTTCTCAAAGTAAGTCAGCAAGCTTTTTTTGATTATGTAACGTCTCACCCTAGCAGTCAAGGGTACAGCTTTCAAAGCAATAGCACTTGCAGAATCCAATGTAACAGGAACTCTGGGATGTCCTTCAGCAAGAGATGGAGTTGGAGAAATGCTGTATACAGACCCAAGTTTAGAGATTTCCCCACGTTCCTATAAGCACTGGGTGCTATCCTGTCAGTTTTTGTAGCTATAAAATTATAGTATCTATTTATTTTTTAGCAATTAAGCATAGAACTCTTGGGTTTAAATGCTTTTTGTCTTCCTGCTTATAGAGGAATTATAGCAAGGCAAGACAGAGACATAAATGTCCATTCTTCAGAATACATGCAATAAGAAAAAATAAAAGTGAGCTCCTTTGGGATTTTATTAAATAAGGTTTTCTGGTAGAATAAAATGGCAATGATGTTTTTAACTGAAGATTGAAAGCGTAATACTTTACAATTTGGTAAAATTGTCCCAATAAGATTATTTCTCTCACATAATTGAAAGATCAGTCTCTCATTTTAGAGAGTAAATTCCCTTATACCACCTGCATGCCCCATGACTTTCTCCTTCATGTTTCCTTTCTATTTTCATATCTATGGGAATGGAATCTGCTGTTCATATTCAGCAAATATGCCTCCTGCTGCTGCCTCTGATGCCTTAGATTTAGGCCTGAGTTACCATGTCTTTTGCAGTGATGCTGAACCATCAAGTGTGTTTTTTGCAGTCTGGAGATTCTTGCACAATCCTCCCTAAAATCTCAATGTCTTCTTTCCAACCCTTTTCTCCCTGGATTTTTTGGTTCACATAGACCCATTTAAAAGTACTTATGGTAGAATACACCAGGAAAACTCTGCTCAACTCAGAGAAGTTTAGATTAATACAAAGATTATCAGAATAGCAGGAACACATGAGATAATGCCAAGCTGGGAGGATTTTGTTTCCTATGTTTGACAAGGATGCTCTACTTCTATGACATTTCTAACTAATTATTCCTGTTATAATGCAGATAACATTCCTTGTTCTTTTCAGTTTTTATAGGTCAGAGATGTTTATCTTCAGTACCCTGTGACAATGCATGCAGAATAACTGTCTATTTGATTTTTAATGTACTCAGTAGTTACAGTGTCACTAAGGACTAAAATCTACCTACAGAGGATCAGAACAAAGTCTGAGTTTTCAGTGAATCAGAGTTATGCTTTGTTAATGTCAAGGAAGAGAAATGATTGCTCTGTTTTAGATATACTAAAGGAAGATTATAGTTTCAGAATTGCTGTCTCCACCTGTCTCCTGTTTATTGTCTGTTTTGTTCTTTATCATCTGTATGTTCTGAATGTTTTGCTCCCTTGTTTTCAATTTAAACATGGTGCAGACAGCTTAAAGTATATTGTTGGATGTGAGGCTTTAAACTGACAAATTTTCTCTTTTCATATCCTCTCCAAGCCTTTCACTGGATTTCATGCTTTACCTTTGCAAATATTTGTGAAGATCATATAGAGATCAGGGAGAGAAATGTTCCAGACAAATGAGACCATTAAATTTTTTAGTGTGTGATTTGTTCTTGGTGTAGTCACCATCTATTTCACAGACAATCAGGAAGTCTGGGCATTATGAAGCTTACACAGAAACAAGATATATAATATTAGGAAACTTGGTACTGGATGAAGTTCCCAAACAATGAATGTGATGAAAAGTGAGCACTGGGGAAACAATCAGTGGGTGATAGAGGGCAGGAAGTTAAAACCATTGATACCCCAATTGGTACCATGTTCAGTGTGACACTGCAAAAGAGGACTGATATGATAACACAAGAAAATCAGTGTGATCATTACATTTGAATCTAAGCCTATCTCTGCCTCTTGGACCAGTTTTTACTAAATGTTTTCTTTCCTGAAATGTTTTAATGAATTATGATGGTTAATCCAATAGTCTACATGTCCATTTTACTTATAAAAGTTACAAACACAGAGCTAATGAAATAAAAGGTTATTTTATGAGAAAATGGAGGTATTAGGAACTAGAAAATAGGATGTCCAGGCTGGATTCTCAAGTTTAACAAATTCATTTCGCACACGATTTTCTCTAACATGGAACCAAAGCGGTCAGAATGAAGCACTGCAAAATTCCCAGTGGGTAGAGGAGTGATCACAAAGCTGTTAAAGGTGACTATGTCAGAAGCTTTTGTATCTTTGGGATGAAAAGAGGTCACAAAAGGAGAAAAAACCCCAAACACTGAGAAGCATGGTACTGCATGGAAGATCCAGGGTGTACAGCAAGAGATGGCCTCAGAAAACCAAGACTATAAGAGTTACAGATTCAAATTCATACTTCCTTTCTTTTCCTTATTCTGGCATTAAGGAAGGCAAAATGATCTCTACAAAAAGAATGCTATTGCCCATTTTGGAGGATTTCTTCTAAGCTGAAACTTTTTTAACATTCAAAGTCATTGAAAAAATTGTATTTTGTACATTTGCAAAAAAATAGAGTTAATCCCAACTGCAAATTCTAAATACACATCTCTGAAAATTAAAATGCCACCAAGAGAGGTTATTCAGAATGAGAATATAGGTAAAATTTCTATAATCTATATAATTTCTATATACTATGGTATCTGAGAAAGTGTATAGGCAGATAATAAGCTGCTACAGAAGGAAACACAAATGAACTTAGGTTTAAAAACCTTAGGCATTAAAAAGTGTTCTTGAAGCACTTCTTTACACTAATGATGTGGGGAGAAAGCAAGACCTGTTGTTCTTAGACCTGCAATGAAGTAGACACACGACTTATCTCAGAATTTCAGGAATACATACTATTTTTGCAGTTTAAATAAAGTGATAGTTCACCAAGGAGAATGGGGAAAAGCAATTCAGCTGCTGTCTCAATAACTGTAAGAAACTGGCAGCTAAAAAGAGAGAATCTATTTAACACCCTTGAACAGTAAATTAATCATAGTCAGTCACCTTGCAGCAGTTTGCAAAATGCCTTTGGCCCATGCCTTATGTAGCCAGCTGAATGTACTGTTATATATTGACCAACAGTAGGCTTACATGGGGTGGTATTGCACTGGGAAATCCAAAAATGGAACCTGCATGAATTGTCTCCTATCACTACTTCTTGATAGAAATGAGAAAACAATCCAAGGACTAAAACTAAACCCCTGTTTCCTTGAACCTTGAACTTTAAAAAAGCCACCAAACAGCAATCCACAAAAAAAGCAGAGACAAATCTAAAACAAAACAAAACAAAACAAAACAAAACTAGACAAGGACAGATTGAAGTTATATTTTTTGTATTCCTTTATGTTCCATGCACAAATTTCATAGGATTGCTAGTCCTGTAGTTCCTTACTGTACAACAAACTTCCATGACTATAAAGAACACCTTTGTGTTTAAAACCGATAATAACAGTCCTTCTAAGTTTAAACCTGTTTAGTTACAAGGAGACAGCAGCTCATTCCTTCCAAGAAAACACAGTTATGTAGAAAAGTTACAAAAGTCACTCTGCTACATGCTCATCCTGTGTTTGCACATGTACATGCATTAATGTTTTGAAGAATCTGAAATTTGATTATTTTAAGGACCACCTTTGGAACAGGAGCTACATGAACTTATTTTCTAAATTCTTTAGTGTTTGGTGATGAGAAAAGTACAGTGAGTTTTTCTTCTTCTCCTGTGTAAGTGTGGCTTTTAGGGCACCATGACTCCAGTCAGAGACTATGAATATCTGTGGACAGAAAATAGGACCAGCTGGTGCCCTTGCCTGGTACTTTTTACATTTTCTTTAAGGTGCTGGCTGGGAGGAGGGGTGGCAGAGAAGTGCACACAGAAGACAAGAAACAGAAGTTGTGACTGGAAAAAGACCCAGAATTGGCTGCAGCAGCTCTCCACCAGCTGCCATTACAATGTGCATTGTGTACATTTGCACGGTGTAGAATCTAATTCAGTTTTACAGTCAGAAAAGAATAGGAGGCAATCACCAAGCATCCATCACCAAACAGCATGATAAATAAGCTGTTATTTGGATCATGTATTCAACCCAGTCAAGAGATCTGGACTGGAAAAAAAAGCAAACAGAAAAGACAGGATGGAAAAAAACTCCCATAAAATAAAACACAAAACCAAAGAAGTATCTTCCCTGATTCTTTTGGCCTTGAACACTGGAAACTGTAGAGAAGTAATATATGATTATAGTTTATGAGCTTCATCTGAGACTTGAAACTGCACTAGTGTGAAGTAAAAGAAAAAAGCAACACTTCTGTGTGGGTTCTTCCACAAGTTTCCAGGAAGGTCCTTAATGTTTAGAACAGTGACATATTTCCTTATTGGCAATACTACTAAAAATCATCCTGCATTTAAGTAAAGATAGAAAGGGACAGAAATACCTAAGGAAAATAAATCTATATTTCAAAGTAACCGCTGCACTTCTGGCCAATTTTTAGTGATATTTAGCTCTTGAGAGATTCAGAGAGGTTGCTGGTTAAGTGTTTCAAAACCATCTATAAAGCTAGCTCCTAAAGGATATCCTGTATCTAAATAGAATATACAGGTAGATATATAGATATAGATATATCCTATAACTAACTCCTAAAGGATACAGGGTGCTTAGACATTTTATATTTGCTTTGTGGTGTGCCTTTGTTTGCAGACACTTAAACAAAGCTAATCCAGTCCTGTGCATGCATAGAGTGGCCAGACTAACTTTTAAAATGGCTAAACATTGCACTCTTTTAATACACTTTTAATACTGAATTTTCAGGTAATCTGTTTACTCTGAAAGGCTCTAATGTGTTTTAATATCTTGCACTCTACAGCCTAGCTGAGGGTTCAGTCCCAAATTCAATTAATTAAAAAATCACTATATTTGACTTTATACATGACTTATGCATACATTTAGCATGTCACAATTTGTAAGAAACATTAACCTCTTTCACTCTTGTTGAAGTTAACATACATAATAGTGATGTGCACTGAGCTTCTTGAAATATCATGTGATAAATTCATCTGTTGCAGAATAATGCCAGAGCCTGAGGGTGCTAATGGGATTTACTGTCCCTTACTGGCCTCACATGGGATGCTCTCCTCGTGAGCTCAGGAGTCCTGTTTAAAGACTATGATATCTAGCCCTGTCTCTTAGAGGGTCTCTGGACCTGCTCTGCACTCAGCTTTTCTCCTGTGTGAATCTCTCAGGCAGAAAATATATCTTGTCTCTGGCTCCATCTCCTCCCCTTCCTGGAAGCTGTGGAGGGCCTTGCTCCATTCCTTGCTGCTGTGTTCCTGCTGTGTCCTCACAGATGGTTTGTTAGAGGTCACTTACTATTTCTGCAACCAAATATACAAATTATTTTTGGAGCAGATGTGGGGATCTTAAAGAATTTCAGAGCTTGTAAAAGCTTGTTTGTTTTTCCTTTTCTTTGGTGTTGATATAAGGATGAGAAGGCTGATGGGCAGGGATGGGAGATGAGGAGATGCATTAGACTATTCCTGGAGCATATGTGTTTGCTACCAACTGTCTTCTCTTTCTATATATTTACAAATACTGGTATTTTTAGTTCAGTAGCCACAAGCCTTTTTGAAAGGCGTTGGGAAGCTTTCTGATCCCAAATAATTTCTTTATCTTTAATAGTTTAATAACTGTTTAAGAAAAAGTCGTATTTTTAAAAAATAGTGCAGCTAAAAATTGAAAGAATCACTCTGAGGGAAAAAAAATACTTTAGCTGTCAAAATATAAATATACTTAGGTTTGCATGGAAGCATTTTTTGAATCAAAATAGTTCTCCAATTTGAATTTAACAGAAATTTTCTTCTTTTGAAACTGCACTCTTCAACAGTCTTGCAATATTTACTGTCACTTTCAGCTGTCATCTTTGTTGGATATGATTAGAATGCACTCTGTTCACTTTTAAAAGAAGTCACAAAATGCTGAGAGTTCTCCATTATTGCCAGTCTGAGACAAAGTAAATATATCAGGTTCTTCATGGATTGTGTTTTTTTTAATAAACAACATCATGCTGATGGCAAATGTGGCTCTGAGGTTTACAGTGGAAGCTGTGTATCATAATTCACATTTCAGATTAAGTGATTCAGGTACAATCTCTCTGGGCTTTGCCTGTATGAACTTATGTCCAGCTCCCCCACTGCAGACTCTGAAGCATTTAATATTAAATAAAGGCAGTGAGGTAGTGAAGATACAAATCAATCTTGGTCTCATACCATTTGTGCCCCAAGTCCCAATCCTTTCCTTGTCCTATTGAACCGGGTCTTAAACATCCCAGCATTTCCTGTCCTACCTGTCCTCTGTCGTGCCCTTTTTCTCATCCTCATTCCAGCACCTTCCCACACAAATTTTCCCATCTCAGACTTCCTTCTCACCAGCCCTCTTGGGAGATCATAAAGCTCCTCTCACTCTTCAGCACTTCCTTCCCATATTTTTGTCCCGTATTTCCTCCCACGCTAATCACATCCTTTCTCAGTTTGCAGCTTCCAAGCCTGCTCAAGTTACATGTGTTCCCCTGCTCTGGGGGATCTGTGCAGATGTCATTCCTTCAAATTCTGCTAACAACACTCTCTGCATGGGCACTTCTTCCCATGGCCTTTGTAGCCAGTCAAATTCTCCCTGTTTTCAGGATCTCAGAAAGCATAATCATGTGTTCTCCTGGGTTTTCAGAAATCTATCTATATTTCATATACAAAATTCAAGACAGAACTCTGAGGGTAGTGATGGGTAAAATTTTAGTCAGAAGTGGATCTACAAAAGCTTTAAAGCCAGTGAATCTTTAAATTATTTATTGTATAATATTTGTGAATGAGTTCGGGTTTATGTTTTAACAATAGTTTGGAAACAAGATAAAATAGAGTTGTTATTAATAAATTACTTTTAATTAAAACCCCATTGCATATTTAGCTAGTTTGCCACTCTAATGAGTATTGCTGCTGTCAAACATGTTTGATAGAACAGATTCATTAAATAAAAAATAAGTTTTATGGAAATGTAAAAGCCCCATTCTGGTCTGTCACATCACTAACTAGTTCAATATTTAGAACTACATTAAGAAATACTACAAAATATTTACTTCTAAAAGCTCTCTCAGCCACGGTGGTTGATGCTTTTTCTAGGGCATAACTATTGCATTACATACTCAGCAAAAAGCTATTAGGATGCCCTGGGGGGGGTGGAGGGGGGTGTAAAAAACCCACCTTATTTCCCCAAAATTTTTGCTATGGCATGAAGCGTTTTGACAGGACTCGGGAAAGCTTGGATTGTATGAAATTACATTATATTTCCCTCACATTTCCAGCCTTCTGAAATGAAACACACGGTGTCTGTGCCCCTTCTGCTCTCCCAACACACCACAATCCCTATGGACATGGATGCGTACGCGCATCCCGGATCCTGGAATCGCAGTGTGCGTGTAGGGGAGACACCTGCTGGTGCACGGCTGGATGGCAGCTCTCTGCCTACCTGTAGGCAGATTAGCCTGTAAAATTAGCCTGTAAAAGGGGCTTTACCACCTTTTTATCACGAAAAACTGAGCTTTTTGGTTTTTTTTTTAAGTAGGCTGGATGCTGAGAAAACTTGCTATTTTTGTTTTTGGATGACAACCTCTCTGGCACTTGATATAATCAAATCACAAAATTAACTTAATTATGTGATGGAGGAAGAAGTAATTAGACTGGAATTAGGTGTGCATTCACTGAAATCCAAGGTACATATATTTTAAAGGCAAGTGTTGTGGTCTCAGCCCAGGCAGCCAGTCACTCATTCCCCCACAAGATGGATCGGGGGAAAATCAAAAGGGTAAAAGCAAGAAAACTCATGGGTTGAGCTAAAGACAGTTTAATAGGGAAAGCAAAAGCCATGCACACAAAAAAAAAGCAGAACAAGGCACTAATTCACTGCTTCCCCAGAGCAGACAGGTGTTCAGGTTTCTCCAGGAGAGCAGGGCCCCATCACACCCAACAGTGATGTGGGAAGACAAACACCATCACTGCAAATGTTCCCTCCTTCCACCTTGTTCCCCCCTCTTTCTATACTGAGTATGACGTCACATGGTATGGAATATCCCTTTGGTCAGCTGGGGTCACTTGTCCAGGCTGTGTCCCCTCCCACCCTCCCAGGCACTCCCAATTTCCTCACCAGTGTGGCAGCACAAAAAGCAGCAAAGGCCTTGGCTCTGTGTGAGCCCTGCTCAGCAATAACAAAACCAGCTCTGTGTTATCAACCCTGAGTTCAGCACAAATCCAAAATACAGCCCCATGCCAGCTACTGGGAAGGAAGTTAACCCAGTCAAAACCAGCAAACAGTGTTAGGAAAGAATGCAAAGCAGAGACTAACACTTGAGGAATCCTAAACTTGTATGCTAGGAGCAGGTAATAAGAGAATTCAGAAGGAGCAAAACATTTCTTACTTAAATTCTGAATGGAGAGTGTGTGTGATTGTATAGTATTCAAATTCAATATTTTTGCCAAAGCAAAAATGTCCATCTAGTAGTGATTCTGAGTAAATGTGTGAACTAGCTCAAAATTAAGGGTATTTTACCAGAAAATCAGAGGATCAGCTAAAGCAGTTAATTTTTTAAGGTGTCATGCAGACTGTCCACAGGAACACCGGAGAATTACTGCAGAGACATTCTGTACAAACAAAAAGGAGGGAACTAAATTGTCTTTGGCAAAGAATGCTACAGTCAGCAAAGGTATAAATGGATTCAAACAGTACCCAGTCAAAATTCATGGAAAAACATGCTAATCACGGGCTATTAAACAGTCATCTGTGTAACAAAAAATAAACATTCAGAATGACTATTTCTCAGCAGTATCAGTAGAACAGGAGAAACAATAAAAGATTAGTTACCAATCATTAGACCTGAATGGTGTTCACACAGAAGTTCTACAGCTGAGGAGATCTCCCAAAGAAAATGCTCTTCTTCCTCCAAAGCACAAGGTTGTCTTTCATTACCAAGCTGTGTGTTTGGCCCTGCCTGTGGTTAAAGGGTGTTTAGGTCAGAACCTGCCCCCTGTAGACCTGCTGAATATGCCTGGATTCAGCTGTTTGCTTCTGCCTCACATCTGTCAGCAAGGTGCTTATTCCTTTGTCCCCACCACCACTTCTGCACTCACTCAGGAAAATGATCCCTTTGCAGAATAATCAGCAAAAGTGAGCACTGCTTATTATTAGACTGGACTGAAAGTTTTGAAACAGACCTTCGTTATTCTGTATCTGTAGTTTCATTCAGCCCTAAGAGTAAGATTTAGAGGTACAGGAAGCTTCATTTATGAAACTGCTTTGCACATTAGCATTTCTCAAAATCTCTAACTTTGTTATACAATCACAAAAGATTCTAAGCATCATTCAACAACACTTAAGTATTTTTGTTACTGAGTATTTGGTTTAATGCATCATAAAAATTACAGAGTGAAGGTTTATGATTGATAATAAAGCCTTTATATTTTACTAAAACACATTTTGACCTGCAAATAAGATAAAAAAAAATCCAAGCTAATAACAGGAGAGCTCTCCTTTCCCTCAGCCAGGGTCTTATGTAGTTCTCAGTTAATTAGAATATGCTCTTTTTATCTTGAGGTGCTAGTTAGCAACCACAAAATCTCATAAAAAAAGAAGCATACAGCAGTAGCTAAGGAAGCCAAGGAGAGAGAAGGCTTCTGGAAGCCCAAATAAAATTGACTATGAAATGAAAAAACTTCTCTTTACTTCTCCAGGTGGTTACAGAACCTTTAGAAGTAATTTTGCTTTGCAGAGCAACTCTGTCCCCTAAAAATAATACTTATTCACAGGAAAGGTTTTTTTCTCAGACTTGAAAATAGCTCTACCATTCCCTTCCTAAAAGCCCACCAAGAATATAATACAGAGCACTCATTAGGATAAAAGTTGTGTTAAGTTCCCTTACCTACTATTCATTTCCAATCATGCTATTTTTGAAGAATTGTAACAATTTAGATTAATTAAAGGAAGTAGATTGTGAATAGCTTGAAATGGAGGAGGGAAAGAATAAGGAAAAAGAGGGAAATTACATGCTAAGGGATTCATTTATCAATAAATTGTTTGTCTTTTTATGTTAGTACATGCAATAACTTCATGCCAAAACTGCTTCAGGGGGGATACATAAAGCAGTTTCAAGACAAACCTTGTCTCATTAAAATTTTTCAAGTTTTAAAGGCAAGAGTTTATAAATTATGCAATGTATGCACAACATACAAACAAGGTTTTGCTGATAAAAGATATTTGAAAAGACTTTAAAAGGCATGCAGGTCTGCACCAGCTCCTATTGACTTCTCATACCATTTAACGTGCATTAAGTATCTAAATGAAGCAAGAATTTTTAAGATTATTAATACAGATATTTCATAAATCTGTTCACGTTTGTGAACTCTGCTATGTTTTGAGGCAGCTGAAAACTTTTGCATGATTTCCAGAGCTCTTCATCTTAGCAGTGCTGTATGGCACTTAATATGAATATTGGAAATTCTTCTTTTTTATGGAAAACCCATTGTTTTTTTGGCACAAAAATAATTAATACAATATTATCCATATTATTCTTCTCTGCATGAAAAGCTCTTTTTTTTTTATTTTTAACTATAAACTCTTTATTGGTGACGCATATTTCCTGCTGTGTAAGTGTAAATTCTGGTTTGGGGGCAAATAGTTAAAGGAGCAGGAGGTGAACTTTAATATCTCTCCATTTTCAGTCTGCTACAGTATATGAATGTTAGGTAATTCAGCATTATCTAAGATAAGCTGGTAGGAAGATTATGCTTGATGTTTGAGATAGTTTCAAATAACCATGATAAAAGGAATTAATAAGACCTGGCTAACAAACATCCAATGCTGTAGATTTGTTTTACCCAGGAATTAATTTAAAAAGAAAATTACCCAAACCAAACCAAACCAAACCAAAATCACCAAAAAAGTCTCCAAACCCAAACAATCTCCCCCTTTCAAACAAACAAACACCCTAATTTCCTTCCTTTCCTTGTTCCTTTCAGATTTTCACTGTAACTCTTAAAATATTTAGAGTATTCCTCAATTTTAACCTTTATTGTACTACCAGAAGTGATGCTGACAGCTGGTTAGCTTTGCACCAGTATCACAAATAAGTAATAGGCTATAAAAATAAATTGCTATTCATGTTGCAAAAAGATCAGGCACCAGTGAAGACTTCAGTCCATGTACTGTAGAAATGTTACCTATTTATTTTGTACATTATATCATAGAAGAACAAGAAATAATATGAAAGGGATAGCTGTGTGGGTATTTAGGAGTACTCCACAGGAACAAGAGAGAATATGGCATCCAATCATTGTCAATAGGCATAAGCAGATTTTTATCTAAGTCAGGGAAGAAGAAATGCAATTAGTAGAAATTCAAAACTAAGCAGAAAGTCTGTTAACCATATCAATAAGGAGAAAAAGGATATTTAGGTATAGAAATTATTTTTCCCATTTTTCTAATACATCCAGCTGCAAAAGATTTTTCACAGGGCATTTTCTGTATATTGATTTGAAGTTAATCTGTATTCTTGTTTTCTAGCAATACAAAGATGGTGGTAAAAGTGAAAAATTGTTATAACATAATTTCTACCCTGACAGTTATTTTGTAGTCATTAAATACTTTTAGATTAAATGCCTAAAAATTAAATGCCTTTGAGGTAATTTTAGCCCGATAGGCACATTTGAAAAGTTACCTGCACAATTGCAGGAAGTCAATTTTGTTGTCCTTCTTTTTTCCTTGGTTGCAAAAATGCCAGAATTGGCTAAGAGAGGACCAATTAGTGTGAGTAGGAACAGGAAACAAGAAAGGTTTATTGCTGTAGCAAATTTTATTTTGTAGCTCCTTTTTCTGTGAAAATTGAACGGGCACTTTTTTGTTCTGAAATGAAAGAAACTCCAGTCTGAGTAAATAAAAAATATATCCCTACATTGCTACTCATGTGTGCAGAAAGTTTCTAGTTACAGAAATTATAAACTTTAAACCTGTTTTTGTTCTGGTCAGAAAGCTTATACTCAGGTGAACCTTATCTTTTTATGCCATCAAATAAGGGAAGTTTTTCTATATACTAAGAATTAGGTCACTTTATTATAAACATCAGTAAGTTCAAGATGTGAAGTCTTGAATCAGTCTACAAGCTCTTTATAATATTCTGCCCAGATTCAGAAATAAAATATCAATGTCATTTGTATTCCTGCCTGGGACAGTTTTTAGAAAAAACCCCAAATGTTCAGATGCTACAAGATAACCACTTTTTGTGTGTAGTGGAACCAAATATACAACTGCTACCTACCTTGAATAAGGGCAGCTGTATAACACTTCAGTCAGATTGGAAAGAGCATGTTACCTTTTCAGTATCTGTTGTTTCCATAAATGGTCATTTTTTCCTTATGTAAAAAACTGCATAAATATGACATTTTGTTGCTTTTCAACAAACAAAATGAAGAATGTGATAGAAGCATTAATAACATTTTTTTTTTTTGTCTGAAAAGGAAAGAAAAAAAGTCAGCATTTGGATTCAACAATAAAGTCAAGGAATTCTATTCTCAGCACATATAAACTGGTATCATACTGAGTCCTAGACAAACCTGTTGTTTAAGATCACCTTTACCAGAAGATGACTATAAATCTCTCCAGACTCAAAAAGGAGAGAAAGACAAGGAATGTACCAAGGCTACAAAAGACATGTTGCAGCCTCCTTTTGTAATAATCAGCACGTTTGTCTTTGCTATACATCTGTTAATGTTTGTGTACACATTTTCTGGATTGCAGAAAACCTGGAAGGTGTTTGCTCACCTTTTCTCCTCTGCTTAACATGGGCAAACTTCTCAGACAATTCCATGTTCACTGAAAGATCTTTTAGTATGACCTGCATATTACGTTCAGTAAAGTTATGAAGCTTTGAAAACTAGAGATTTCAATGATGCAATTGATAAGCAAAATTATAGAAGGCAAACTTCTAGAGAGGTTTCACCAAAACATAAAAAAGAAAATGCCTTAAGTAAAATTGCATAAATAACAAGGCAGTTAAAAAAATCCCAAAACATTCTTGGAAAGCCTATCATGATGTTAAAAAATGGGAACCGAATCAAAATTTCACTTAAAAAACTATCACTTAGGAAGAAAGCCAAAAAGTATTTGATTGGTAATATTCTTAAGGGAATTATTCTGATTTTTCAACATTTCAGAAGCATAAATTTCTTTATATCTATTCATCTGTATCATAGTAATAATAAAGCATATATTAAATTGCAGAAAATATTCAGGTTTTTCTTTCATTCAAGGAGGAAAACCCAAAATTGCTATATAAGAAAGATTATCTCAATAATAGACATTTATGGTTTTAATTTCTATTTCCATTACTATATCCCACACTAAAAACATACAATCTCTTGCATATTAAGTAGGTCTTCAATGTTTACATACCAAAATTACCTTTTTTGTATTTTACTTAAATAAGGATAAAAATATTTTAGAAGGTGCAAGCTGCCATTCCTAGTCTCAAAACAAAATGTTATTCACATACAAAAATATTTTGTCTATAACCATGAAAAGAAAAAAAACATACAAAACAATGCAGCATTTGCAAGAGGGATGTCCCTCAAGCCCATGTGTGAGACTGAGATAATGTCAGCATTTCTAGCACTTGAAAGTACAAATTAGCTTTGCTTTCTGCTCACTGTTTTACTCAATATTTTATACTGCCTAATAGTCACAAGAAAATAGCTCTTCTTTGTGCCTCGAATTATGAAAGAGATTATGTTTAGAATGAATTTGTACCCTACAGGACACCTTGTTTAAGCAGCTAAATGCTATGTTGAAGTTGGATATCCCATGGGAACTCATGTAACCCCTGCCTCAAAGTATTACTGGAGTCAAATATTTTGTGATGTGTCTGCTTTTGAACAGATTTTCTTGTTGGCTTTATAACTGCTTCAGTCATACTGCCACATCTCAGTTTTGTTATCTAATTTCAGGGAGTGAGAGGAGAGCAAGCTGAGAGGGAGGATTAACGTCTGTCAGCTTCATAAACTGATCCAGTTGTTTAGAAGACAACTTTATTCTCTTGGCTAGAAGTAAATGGCACATGGGCCACCTGTGTGGTCAGCTCAGGACAGACTCTGAAGAGTTTGACTGTTCATTTGTAGCCTTCACTGTAGCAGGGACCCTGTTCCAGATAAAGCAATTGTTGGACTGCCTAATCCATCCCTCTCATGGATGTCGTAATTGCTGATGTAGCAAGATACCATGGATTAAACTGATGGCTGGTGGTCTTGCTTAAGGGCTAGAAATATTTAGTTTCAAGGACTGTAGCAACATTTTC
This sequence comes from Notiomystis cincta, assembly GCA_013398075.1. Lineage (NCBI taxonomy): Eukaryota > Metazoa > Chordata > Aves > Passeriformes > Notiomystidae > Notiomystis > Notiomystis cincta. The sequence goes on along the minus strand of VZRX01021171.1, from coordinate 10,318 downwards.
TTGATATTCTAAGTCTTTTGGTGTATTCTAAACTTTGGGAAGGATTTTATTAACATATTTTTTACTCTGCCATAAAAATAAGCATTACCTGTGCTTTCAAAAGCAATTCTCAGTCCACTGCCCTATCAACCTGTCTCTGCCGCTGCCTTGTTTTTTCTGAGTGTTAGAAACACATGCCAGTGGTGGCTTCTGTACACAAAAAGTGGCTGTCTGGCTGAAAGAGTGAGGGGAAGATCAATGCAGAGTTTGCTCCAGCCAACAGTAGCTTTAGCCACTTGTAACCTGTTGAGTAAATTGACTTCAATGAAGTATGACACTTTTTCTCTGCCTTCTTTTACTTTCCTGTAACAGGAAAGTTCTGGAAAGGTGAGCCAAGACCCTTTTCTTCATTTACAACACATTTGCAGATTTGGTCACAAATCTGATTGTCAAACTGTGTTCTTTCATAATGCTGAAACTTGATGCAGGACCTGAAGCATGTTTTTGATCCCAGGATGACATTGAGGTTATTTTCATAAGCAATATTTTCAGTCACAGCTGTTAGTGCTTGAACAGAAAGTCAGAAGCAAACTGACCATTCTGGAAATTATAATAATAGGAAATTTGTTAGCTTCTGAGGGGTGAGGGACTAGGAAAAAAAAAAATCAATCAATTGCTGTGGTAATTGTGCAAAGTAGGAAACTAAGTGTAGAAATGACAGAAGTCAAATCCAGCTGCAAAATTTAGAACGTATCTTTTGTATGCAGACTGGCTTGAATATAGCAAATTACAGAAGACTTTTACTCTCAGCAACACAACTAACTTTAAAATCAAGAAAGATTTTGGCTATAAGAAAAGCAAACACCATGCATGTTTCAGGAAAACAATCAGTGTGTTTAATAATGGATCCATCATAATGGAGTATTTGCAATATATGACTGCATTTGTGTGTATTTAATAGAGTCTGCCCATGTTTGAAAGTGTCCTACATTGCAAACCTTTGGCTTTAGTTCAGACACATCATGAGCAGGAAGTAACTTAAATGTCAGAATGAGTCTTGAGCTTTTAAAGGATTTAGAGGGTAAGATGGCATCATTGGAGGGGTTTTTTCCTTTTCTGCACTGGGAAAAGGTTTGAGATACACTGTGATTCAGCCATAAAACTCAGACTATGTGCTCTAGATATCAAATCTATCTATCTCCCCAAGGGCTAATTCTTGCAAATGCTGCATCTTGCATCAAGAACAACCTTAGCAAGTGTACCCTTTGTACTATTCCACTGCAAGAACACATACCAAATAATTCTCAAATTTGGTTATAATGGCATTGTGTAAGTGACTTTCAAAACCCAACAAAACAGGCACCTCTAAAGATTTTTTTGTGATGTATTTTGCAATGGTTCTGTTTTTTTTTTTTTTTTGTTTTAGATCAATAGTAATAGGCATGGAAAATAGGAATAGTTTATTTTGACACCTGCAATGAACAGTACACTGTATATATTCTCTATATCACCTACTATTTACTATACTGGCACCAGATGCAGAGGTAGAGCAGGTATGTATGAAAAGCATACTGAATACTTATTCTGGGATTTATTCCCTTGCCTCACATTTTCTCATTTCTAACATAAGACATTAAAGATATGAAACTGTCACAGGTATGATTAATGGCACACTATTTGTCTTCCACAGAGAGATTATTCAAAACATATATAGAACAAAGAACCATATATCTTCACCAATGTTAGAAAAATCTCCTTCAGGTAATGAACACTTTGAGAGCCATTTAGAAAAAAAAGTATTAGAACCTTTCTCAGTCATCAAATTTGGATATTTTTATAACACTGAAGTACTGGCCAAAGCTAGACATTGTTATGTAATAATGTGCTTGTGAAGAGTTTTCTGGCTTCATGCCTGACCATCTCTTTAGGCTGTTTTCCTAAATCTCTCTGAAAAGTTTTTCAGTGCAGTTCTCTCTTACTACATGATCTATGGAGCAACCACTCAGAATAAGAACATTAGGGAATCTGGAGCCTCAGGATCCATGATATTAGGAAAACTTACAAGTCAAGGCTGGATGTTCAGACTTGCTTCATGAAAAATGTCTTTTATCTTAGGGCAAATGTTTGAAAGGTCCAGTGGTTCTCTGACTTATATCCTGAACTGAATAAAAACAAAGTCTCAAATGTAAAAGTTCTGCAAGAAACAACATCCTGTTATCTACATGTTTCACAACACTGTACATGTTAATGAAAAAAAGACCTTGGTAGCTGGATTATTCTACGTGACTGAACCTTTAGTTATAAATACATATTGTATTCCTCTAAGTATAACTATTTCTTTAGTTTATATATGGTCCAATTAATTAACTAATTAATGTTTTTCCCTTGACCTTTGCATTTTTTTTGCAAAGAGAGAGAAGTAGGATTCATATGTTGGAATAAAAAACTAGGATGCTTCAGGAAAGTTTTGATCACATGTTTTTATGCTCAGAATTACATGCTCTGGTGAGACAAACAGGACATCCTTTGGCAATTTCATACTTCAGAAATACTATTGTAATAATTTTCCTAAAATTTCTGTGTTGTTGTGGCCATCTATTTTGGGACAGTATAAACAGTACCTGCTGATTTATGCCAAGGGCCAGTAGAAACAAACTACCATCCTTTGACTTGAGTAGCTCTTTTCAGATCATCCAAAAAGCCCATGGAAGTGCAGGCTTCCAAGTGCACAATATTACTTCTGCTTCTGGCCTGCTCAAGTTCTAGTTGCTCTCCTTCAGCTGCTCCAGCCTCAAAAGGCTCATTAAAAGTCTTGTTAGTCATTAACTTTGTAATGAGACATCTGAGATTAATGCTGAGCACATGTGGTTCTTGGAAGCATTTACATATTCTAAATACTCCTTTTAAAAGTTTTTAAATAACTGTTACTATCAACATTTTGTGATGAAGAAAAATATGTAAAACCACTGTATTGAGGATATCTGGCTTGTTCTTTGTGACAGGTCAAAACCAGCAAAGGGAATTGTGTATGAAAGCTTTTTTTTTGCTTCATAGAACAAGCAAATAAGCAAAGATGCTTTCTCTGTGAAAGCTTTTCTTCAATAAATGTTTTTAAAGGAGAGTAATTTTTTCCTTCTGTAGGCTGAGTACTAGCTCCAGTGTGATCTGTCACAAAAGCAAATAAACAGAAGGTTACTAGTTCCTAAAGAGTGATTTCTCTGCCACTCCAGATTCTTCAAATTTAGTATCATCTTTCCTGCTCATATGCCAGATCTCTGGGCAGTATTTGCTGCTGTCCTAGAAATGGCATTTCCCAGCCCATAACACTGCTTCTCCTACAGTATCCTGGAGATGAGAACATCTGGACTTGGTCTCTAACCCAGAGGAGATGGTTTTCACAGCCTTCCAAAACAGAAGCTGTTACAGTGAAGGTTTTTTTTTGGTTTGGTTTGGTTTGGTTTGGTTATTTTAACAGAATTAGACATCCTAAAATTATGACATGCTGTTCTCTACATCACTGGAGATGGTATACATTGAAATAGACTGCAGTGACACGTGGCACCTCTAGCATCAAGCATTGCCATTATGCCACACTTTTCATCTTGTTCAAACAGCTCTTTAGATGGAACATTTCTGGACCTTGCTCTTTAAGGAAGTGTACTTTTGGGACATGTGTTGAAGATTTATTTCAGATTTTGAATCTGCTCTGGATTTAACGCCTTTTATAGAGGAATTATAGAATAGATAACAAATAGAAGGAAGATTAAATTTCAGAGGTATCTTGCAGGTACCAAAGAGTCGTGGACTGGCCAAGGACATGATGCACTTGTCTACCTGTGCTCCACATTTCAAAGCTTTTTGTTGCCTGGGGACTGAAAAATGAGGTATTCATAGACTTAAAGCATCACACTCCCCCCTAGTTTCTACTTAGAGAGCCCAAGGTTGTACACAGAAATATTGCGATATTTCACCTGATTTTTCTAATTTTTTTTTCACCAAGCATCTTATCAGAATCTCTCTAATGGCCATGGCTGATTATTAGGAAAATTTTCTCTGTTCTAATTGACCAGGGGTAAAAAATAGGTGTGCATTTATTGAGAAATACTGAGTTTAAATAGTCCCCAAGAAAAGCAGTACATGAAAGTTAAGAAAAAGCAAATACTTCCTTTAATTTAATTCCTCCAATGCCTTTCATATTTCTGATTTAAAACCATCAGTGATTTAATAGCAACAGAAAAAAAAAAAAAAAGGAATATCATTCTATAAAACCAAAAGATATGTCTAAAGTAAACAATAGAAAAAGTTTTAAATTTCTGGCACATTATATGATTTTATTATGCTTGATTTTATTTGAAGTCATTTAAATACTATGCTGTCTGATGGTAACATAAAACTCAATTTAAAAGATGTTTCATACTCCAGATAACTTTGGATTAAATGTTTTGGTTTCAGTTTTCTTTTAAACAGTGACCAAGAAAAGACAATGCAAATTTTTTAATCCCAATTTAATATTTAATCTTAAAAATAGTAATATTTTTCAAGAAATTGTATGAAATTATTTGAGTTTATAATTTATAATAAACCATTAAAAATTTGCATTATTTTACAGCAAAATAATCTTCTTTTGTCTTCAAAAGGAGCATTTGTTTAAGAGATATTGTCAAATTCACTGCTTCTGGTGAAACAAAAATTGAGCTCCTGGCTCTGTCTGCTGTAGGAGTTAACTCTGCTGATGATAATGAGATTGAGCAGGCAGCAGATGCTCATGTGCCTTTACAATCCAAGTCTACCAAAAAATTCATCTCACAGAAAATTTAAGGAATGTCTGGCACCCTGGAGATAGTGACAGACTCAGTATTAGCCATATGCCACCTGCTAGAGCCACTGTTAAACAAACCACAGGGTTTTAAAGCAGTGGAAGAAGTTGCTTACTCACAATAAGACTTTGTTCTATTCCAACTCATATAATCATTTAAACCACTGCTGATGCTAAGCTCTGAAAATAATTAATTTGTTTAAAAATATTAAATAAATTAATTGGAGAATATTCTATAAGATTCTATTTACAATCACGCATGTATAGGAACACAGTGTTCATTATAGTAGGTTATTCTTCCCATAAAATCTCAAATACTTTATACCTACTCACTCACATTTACAATTTTAACATCTGTTTCCTTAAAGGTTTGGCGAGGGTTTGTCACCATTTTCACACATTAGCATATCTGATATCATCCTGAGACAAAAAAATATTCTGTAAAATATGCAAATGTCTTAATTTACAAAACCTGTGGAAGAATGATACCTCACTGTAAAGAGGAACATTTCTGAGCACTGCAGAATGTATCATGAATATCTGTGATGGCTTGCATGGTTAATAAAAGCATATTTTTCCTCTAGTCAGCAATTGTGAAATAAGTAGGCACAGAAAAAAAAAAAAAGAGGTATCTTCAGTTGTGAACTTGGAATCTCACATTTCAGAGCCCAGATCATTGACAATGTGGCCACAAACTCTCTTGGACAATTGGTACACATTCCTGGGCATATGTGTGAGGGTTTGATTCAGAAATACCCCAGGAACAAATATTAGGTTTAGGAAATAAATGCTGTTCATATAAAGACCGAAATCTCTCATGACCCATGGCTCCAGGTGATCCAACAGCCCAATTTGATTGAGTGGTAGAAAGGGTTTGAACTTGAGAACTATGCAACAGAGTCTCAAGAGAAAAGCAGAGGAAACATACTTGTTTAAAATTACTCTAGGAGTCTGGGACAGTAAAAAAATTTTTCTCGTCTTCCAAATGGCTGATAGCTCCTAATATCCAAACCTGTTAAATGTTCCTGTCTCTCAGAAGCTGAATTTGGCCCTATATCTTTGGTTAGTCTTTATTTTACTCTCTTGTAATAGTAAGAACTGTGTTTCAGAAAACTAAACCAAACCAAAATTATAAACAATTATGCTCAATTGTAGTTGAAGCTCAGAATGTCTCTGATTTACATGCAGGGAGGCAGGTTGGGGCTAGGATTTAGTGTCATGGGCAGTTCAGATTTAGTGGAGAATTCATAAGGTCTTTTGAAGGACTAAATTACATACAGTTGTTTATTTTAAATTTAAAGCATCAGCCACTTCTGAGTTAACGAAAAGAAGAAACAAAATATTTTGTGATGCAACCCCTGTAATTCTTTACTTAAAGAGCCATGAAACTCAAGTGTAGCACTTGCTAAATACAGACATTTAATTTCTCTTCATTTCCCTTACTTAGTTTCCTGTATTAACATCCCTTTCTATATTTGAGATGCTAAAGATTGTTGGGATATATTTTGCAGGATTTTTTTGCCCTGGAGTAACTCATTCAGATTCAGGCTCAGATTCATTTCAGAAGGAAAAGATTGAGGGTTACATGTTTTAGAATTTTAGTTCCAGCATGAAAAACAACTGTTGGTTTTACAGATATATTCCAAACTGAAAGAATTTTTTTAGTGGGAGCAGAGAGAAAATTGGAATGGATGACAATCAGAGGGAAAAAAGTACTTATTTATCTCTGGATTCATTCTTATTTTTAATACTCCGTCACCTTACTCTACAAACAGTCTCAGAAGCTACAGCCTTTGCAAGAGTTCACTTGCATTTTTTTCTCTGTGCAAGTTTTTTGTGAATAAAAATGATTGCAGTTCTTCTGTCAGAGATGCAGAGTGCAGAAGTAGAAAAAAATCATTATCCTTAGTACTGGCTCTGTTTCTGAAATATATATTCATGACTTACCACTTTCATCTCCAGTTGCATGCTTCAGCAAAATAACTAAGAAGAGAGACTATCTCATTGTAAATCTACCATAGCACTTACACTTACAGGAATCACAATGTTGTCAGAAACAGGTGTGGGTATTTTTTGAACACATTTAGGCTGGCAATTAGAAGATACTATAATAATATTCCTAACCATCAATGCAATCAGCTAAAGTGCAGTCTTTGAGTAGAATTGTTACAGTAAAAATTCTTATTAATTGTAAGATAAGGTTGATGTGTTTTTGAAAACGTTTACACAGTGCATGTACCTGAGATAATAAGGTGCTGTTCATTAGACAGAAAGCTCCTGATAATCCTGTTTTTCTAAATACACTTGTATTTCTTTGTACTCATTTTCTGATTATGCTAAATAACAACTACAAAGAACATTTTTTTTTGTCTTTTGAGTATTGAGCTGGATGCTGCTCCAAAGCTTATCATATTCAACGCAGAATATGCAAAGTGATATCCCTAGCACAGAATTCCTCCTCCTATATCTGCCTCATTTGGAAAGCAGGGAGTGCTGGAGAGACCCATTTTTTAAGGTTTGCTCAGCTGCAAGACAGCCAGATAGGTGCTGACACACCAGCTCTAGTTTTACTCTAATAGAGATGTTCCACTCTGCAAAGCTCCATTATTTCTTCCATTATATCTCTTTACCTCGTGTCTACTGTGCAGAATGACTGACTCAGGGAAATAGAACAGTTCCATGAACAAGGAAATTTTTCACTTGTTATCTTCACATCTGCTCATTCACTATAATACCCAACAGAAAAGGATGTAGAGTCAAGATTACAACTTATTTTCAGGGTTCGATACTGATCTGTGTTGGTATTTTATTCATTTATTATTCATATTTATTTCAATATGCAGAAAACTATTTCTGACTTCCTTTCACAAAGATGAGATTCTGCACATTGATTCTGGTTTTGTGGACTGTAACAGGCCATCCCAGTTCCTTCAGAGAGAAAATAATGCCTAGGTTAGTACAGCAACCTCATAAATGCTTTTTCTCCCATTTTCTTTGTTCTCTCACATGTTCAAAAGATCCTTTCACACTTTTGATGTTGTAATGCTTTCCCTGTTTCCCAAATATCGTATCTAGAGCCTTTGTCTTTGTAACCAGAAGCAATTCTTCTTTTCTGGAGATCCCCATGGGACTACATAAGATAATTAAGTGGGGAAAATAACACACACACACACACACACACACACACACAAATATTCTTTTATTCCTGACAATTTTTATGTGTGGTCTTTTCAACAGAAGTGCCAAAAATTTTTTAAATCAGGTGTTAAAACATCTAGACAGTATATATTCATTTGTCTATGATGAATCTACTCACCTTCCTTCTGGAGTGGGTGAACTGTGATAAAATATTGAATGTTTTATTTCCTTAGAGCAATTTAAAATATCTCAAAAATTAAGCAAAAATATAAAAAAATATTTAATACAATGTCTCTTTTGGTTATCAATTCAGTAATTTCTTGTTTATAGTTATTTAATTTCTATTTACTTATGGTTTCATTCTGAATTATACACTCCTTCAGAAGCTGACAATGAAATTAATACCAATAACTTTTTTCTTTCAGTTGAAACTGTGAAAATATAAAAGCTCTTTTAATCAATTGAGTTTTTTTTACTTTTTCTTCCATTTGTAATTACAACAGTGACAGGCTTGGGTTTTTTAGGCAAAGGTATTGTGAGAGGACATTTATCACTTTACAAAAAGCTCTGAGTGCTAGAACTGTATGACCTCTGAAACATCTCTTCATATGGCTACCAACTTACTTTTTATTTTCTTGATTTTTGCAAAGTTTCACTGAGACTACTGAATTGATGACATTGTATCAATTTGTTAAGAAGGTTCAAACTGAGAGTTGTAGCTCTTTAAAGGCCTCATTTTTCATGGCAGCTTTTATTGTTTACATACTGAATTTCGGGATCAGGAACTGAGGAGTAAGAGGAAAAAATAATGTGTGGCTTAGACTTTTTTCTATCGAGCACCTTTTTGACTGACAAGGGAACTTTGCTATCTTACAGAATTATCTATATTTTTGCCTTGTAAATGGATTCTGGTTCAATTTAATAAAAAACATGTTTATATATATTACTTCTTTTGAAGTAAGAAGAGTAATTAATTAAATTCTAAGTCATATTGGCTACAATAGCCCTTAAGATCTTAATAGTTTAAGGTTTAGTAGGGGGCAGTCAAGCTCAATGACTTTGCTGCTGTCATAACAAATGTCACAAGTGACAGATACTTTGTTTTCTAGAATTGAAGGATAAACTTTTCAAACAATATTAAGTGTGGAAACATAAAGAGGAGTCCTTTAATGAAAGTTTTGAGATGCACAAAATCTAGGTATGTGCGCATATGGTGTCGGATTCTCACAAATTTTATAAATTTAATTAATTAGTATATACTTGCTAGATATACTAATTAATATCTAATAGGAGACAAGTTGTCCTGGTGACCCACCCCCGGGTATGCCTCTTGGAGTCTCTCCAGGGGATCTTAGCCCTGTGTTTTACGTCTCCCAAGTACTGGCACAAAACAAGGCGTTCTTGTTAGAAATTATTTTCTTGAAAATAAGACTAAACAGAATTTGAAGAAAGTGGCATAATGTGTGAGAAAGGGTAATCTACTATTCTAAAGTTTGAGAAAGTCTTTTAAACTCTAAAGCTATGTATTAAAAATCTGCAAGCTACAAATATATAAAGAATATATAAAAACCTAAAAATCTTCAGTCATCAGCATCACATAAGTTCTCTTGTGCTTTTGGCAGACTGGTTCAGCTAGTCCAGAGAAATGCAGTGTATCTACAAAACATCCTGACTTTCTCTGCACATATATATAGGCTTCCACAGAATTTGTGGTTAAAGCATATTCATGGACACCTATTTTCTAAGACAATGAATTCTTCCTGATGCAAAAGTGCTATTTTGATATAAGGAATTTTTAGTGATATAGAAACCAGAAGATTATTTTTGCATTTTTTTAATCTATTTTAAGTCTTTATTTTAGACATACAGTCTAGTTTTGTTTCTCAAGATTACCCCCCTCCAAAAAACCCTATAGTGCTAAGATGAAGATTTATGGGGAAAAAAATGCATCAGTCCTACAGATTGCATATATACCTATTATTTGAGGAAAAAAATAAAGGGGCTTGCACGAAGCACAAAAAGATATTAAAGAAATGTGACAATTAAAAAAAAATTAATTTGTATTTCAATTCATTTTGTCAAGAATCAAAATAGGTAAGTAGACTACTAGAAAAGTTATCAAGGAAATTGCTGTTCACTTTCAGGCAGAGCTAGACGTAGGCAATTTTGGTTTGAGGTTTAAACATGAAACTAAATTGGAAGTTCTTGCTAGTGCATGAATCCAAAGGCAAAAAAGGCTTTTATACATCATGATTGTGCTGGTTTGGACACAAATCCAGGAGGGAAACAGTCCAAAAAGGGCGTCTCTCTTTCTTTCTCCTTTGCCTCTGCGAGGCAAAGCAGGTCCCGGTAGCTCCTCCCTCACGGATTCGGGAAAAGAATTTC
>VZRX01021170.1:0-19976 GCA_013398075.1 Notiomystis cincta | reverse complement strand
TTAATTAATATTATTTTTACTTTTCTACTAGGTGAAAAACGTGCCATCTATTTGCCAGTGAGCCATTATGAAACACAGAAGTTCCTATTTTCAGCTGAGAGTTTTGCAGGCTACTTCTTAAAAATATTTCTTATTAAAAAATCATATTAAAAAAAGTTTACTTTTATAAACTGGAAGAAAGAAGAAAATCCAAACACCACCCCCCACCCTCAACAAAATTAATTCATTTATGTCAGTGTAAAACTATGGACAAGCTCAAAACACCCTCCATCAGTCCAGAGTTCAACAGACTAACAGGGAGAGGAAAACTTATCATCTATTCCAGGCCTCATATTATATTTTATAATGTATTATTAGTAGTAGTAATAGTAGTAGTAATAGTAGTAGTAGATGATGATGATGATGATATGGAAGTTACTTAAAAGTTCCAGTTAGGGTCACTCCCCACCCACCCAGGCTGTAAATCTGTCCTGCAAACACTGATGCTCTCAAACCCTAGATGTGGAACTGCGTCCCTTTGCAGCTCTTTATCCAAGGGATTGTTCCTCCCAGGTGTGCTCATCCCTGTCCTGAGGCCTCAGTGATGGCCCTGAGAGGCACAGGGAGTGCTGTGCTGATGTGGAGAGTGGTGGTCAGCCCACACTTCCCGTGGCTGCAGGACACAGCCGGCTGGAGGAGAGGAGCCCACCGGTAGCTCTCGCTCCTTACCGCTCATTGCACTGACTGCGTGTCCTTGTCTTTATCTAAAAGTGCAACAGACAGTTCCTAAATGAATTGCCTTTCTGTTTGACAGTAGACATGAGAAATAGAATTAAAAAGTCCTGCAAGAGCTCAAAATGCCAAAATGTCAGATGCCCTTTCCCTGGACAGGATCTGCCCAGTGTGCTGACCTCTGATTTGAGACCTGTTCAATACTACACAACTCAGCACCTGGAAGGAGATAAAACTACCCACACTATCCTTTTCCTTACAGTGTTAGCAACAATAAATGGTATTTTAAGCAATATTTTATAGTCTGTCTCCTTATTTGGACCATTAAAAACCTGCATCTCCTGATGCGAATCAACAGGTCACTAAATTGCTTTTAGATATAACCCAAAGGAAGAGAGGTATCACATCAGGAGTGTTAAAATTCATGAGTTGAAAACAAATGATTCTGCCATTTATGTAAGTATATTAAACTCTGCATGGTTTGCAGGTGTAAATTCCCACATCAGATGTGTGTCACATGAGTTTTGCCAGCACAGAGATAGCAAAACAATCTGAATTTCTGATTTTATGAAGAAGGAAATTAATACAGCCTGGGGAACTGATTTCATCATGTTCTACCATGTTTTAGCTGCACACTCATTCTAAACCCATTCTGGACTGCAGCAATGAAGACCCTGAAAAAACAATCTGTACCCAAACCAACCCCTTACCAAAGTTTTGTTAGCACCATCAGCATCACTCTCATTCTCCATAGTCGAGGTCTTTATGTTTCCCCTTCGCCCCTTCTTTTTTTCACTTACACTCTCAGATTTTCTAAGGATTCTAAAGTAACTTCTCTACCAGATTCCATTATTCCATTCTAACCCAGTGTGAAAGTCACTTGTCCAGCCTGCCTAGTGATGGAATTTCTCATACTTTCACCAAATGCTATTTCACTTTACTCACTGTTATTAGTAACACAAAACACACAACTGCCTCTAGCTTTGCTGTCAAACAAGATGCAAATCTTTCAGTCAAAAAGCACAAGGCCTCTGTGTAATTAATACCAATTACATAGTAATTAATACCAAATACAAAAAAGGCTTATTTCCCATCCAAACTACCTGTGAATAGGATTAGTCCTTGAAGGTAAATGAAGAAGCCATATCCCCCTTTTTACACCCACAAAGGAGTATCACAGCTCTACCAAAAGCAAGTGATAATTTTGTAGCAAGTTTATGGAATAAAGGCCACTTGTATTGCAACCTGATTGACATGTTCCTGACCCTCTGTCTGGGTGTAAATGTCTACCCTAATCTCTATAATTTTGGATGGGAGCTGTGATGGCATTTCTTTTGGCTCTTTCATACTATTTTCCTAGATTCCAAACCCTAGTGATTGCAAATTCAGATATTTACAAAATAAACTACAGTCATATATTGCAATAACAACAACATTATTTCCATGGAGAGTGGAAATAAGGGGCCTTGTTATCAGTGATTCCTATGGTTTCCAAATACCACTGACTGTGGAAATTGCTTGTTTCACTTCACTGCAGAAATGACTGGTACCTATTACTATTTTGGGTAAACCAAGATACACCTTGGTAGATCACAATTCTGAACACAAGAAATTAATTTTTTGTGTTGTTAAGTCAATGCTTACTGCCTGCAAGCAGTTTGGAAATGAAAGTAAACCTCCTGCAAGAACAAAGGACATTCTTTTACTTCAATGCTAGAATTGAAGAAAATTCACTGCTGATTTAGAGTGGCAGAGCTAACTCTGCACATTCATCACAAAGAAGCCTTTGTGTCTGCTCTGTCTGCATAGAAGACCCTTTGATGTGCAGCTTTTTGTTTCTTCATACTGTAACTTCTGCTGGGTGATAAGCTGCATTAACTTCAATGACTGGTTTTATGAGACAAAAATTGGAAGGAGAATATGAAGCAAAGACTATGCAAGGATTAGCTATAAAAATCACTTGCTAGTTCAGTGTACTTCCACTATGGCTGCTAAAGCAGAGAAAAAGTTGTACTGATAGATTACAAAAGTGCAGAATCTGAGTTCAGTGTTCTGCTTTTGAGCTTAGTGCGAGACTGCAACATGGCATTCACTTACACAATATCTAAATGACTTCCAAAACAAATTTACTGTGTTTACAGACACAAAGCATATTTCTTTTACATGTCTCAGTCTTGAAGCACTGATCCAACTAATATTCTGTATTAGAGCATACCAGTATAAGATGCAGCTGCCTATTTATGCAGTAATTTCAACAAAGATTCTCAAGAGCAAATTTTAATGTACTTGGTGTATGAACTTTGCTGTTTTCACTTTCCTTACATACATCCATTATCTTCAACTCATGGCAAATTAAATCTTCCAGCTGTAATATGAATTAGCCAGATTTTAACTTGGCCAGTACAAGATGGTAAATCTGTATCATCAAATAATGAGCATAATCTATTGTGACTAGCAATAAATTTGCCAGATCCATAGCTCTGAAAATAATAGTCTAACTGCATTACATAATCACATCCATTATACAATTTTACAGATGGAAAATAAGAAAATTAAGATTGGAGTAGAACTCCAGATAATTAAGTCAGAACTGACCTGGCTCTGCTAAGGACTGGCAGATATATTTGACCAAGTAACTTAACCATGAGTCAGTCTACCTACAATTGGAATTCAGCAATCTATCTTCTTTTATAAAACCATTTGATATCATTAAATTGAATTTTTAAAGGTTAGAAATTACTAAGAAAGTAATGACTGAAGTTACATTTCAGGTCACTGCTATGCTATTTCTAATGACATCTTAATTTTCCAGCTGTACACAAACTCCAAATTCTTTCTGTTTTTTTTCCATCCTGCAAGCATTTATGTACTGGCACTTAGGATAGGCCCCCAGCTCCACTGTCTTTACAGTGGAAGAACGAGATCTTCCCCTGTCTTAAGGACACCTCTTCACTGACCCTGCATCATCACTTCTCTTTAGATTACAACAACCCTTCCTAGGGATGTCTTCTTTGCCATCCCAGCTTCTTCTGTTCACTGAAAGGACTTGGGCCCTTGTAACCTTCACTCTTCATCCCCACAGCTTCACTGTCCCTCCTGATAGGCACCACCTGTCCTTGGTGCCCACACAGATGCTCAGCAAGGAGCAAAAGTCTAAGGACCAGACAAGCCTTGACAGTGTCTCTGTAGTATCCTGGGTCCTGGCACTCAGCAAACATCCCAAACCATCACAGCAGGGCAGCAGATGAATGTTCCCATTCCCTACAGATGGGAATCTCCAATACCTATCAGCTGTCTTTTATTCTTCTTGTTGATGTTTGGCTGAGGTTCAGCTGGCTCCAATGCCTCCCCCAATGATCTTTGTTCATCCTCATCTCTTCCCAGGGCACATTTGTTCTGTGATTGCACTTCTGCAGGCAGAGAAAGGGGCCTTCTCTTCTTTTGCCAGAAGTAACAATGCTCTCCATCCGATTTCTGTTGATCTCTTCTTTTTTCTTGATGGTACAAAGCCTGCTGACCTCCTGCCACAGCTCCTTTTCCTCAGTTAGCACCTTAGCTCCTGTGCATCTCTGATCTACACTCTAGTAGCAATTATATCAGAAAAAATCCCTGAGGTCTTCTCTTACTATTAAAAAAAATTTCAGATTTCTACCTATGTATAAGAGAATGCTCATTTTCACAAGAAGTTACTCTGGTATTTCTGTAACTTGTGAAATTGGAAGAGATTTGTTTCCCTTTTGGCAGATAGAATGCAGGGGTACAAGAGGCCTAAGAGAGCAGTGATGTCCTGTTAGTGATATCTTCTGGTTCAAAGGAGACAGAGAATCCACAGGTAACCCATTTGTGGTACAGGTGCTTGATGATCTTCCCTGTCCACTGTGTGTGTAAACCAAGAGCTGCTGAGCATCTTCTCTGCACAACTGTGCCTGTGCAGGTCTGGTGCTCAGACACACTTCCTTCACTTGGAGTAAAAGAATAGGAGCCAAGAGTGAGAAAGGTGAAGAATGTGCTCCAACAGCTAAAAGGCTCTGGACACCGAGTGAAGAGTTTTCAGTTCCATAGAAATATTATGGAGCTAAAATCCTGCAGAACACTGAGCTGGATACCATCCTCACTTTACCTACAAGAAAATGTGAATGTCTTGCCTTGCCACGCTCCAGAGCCAAGACAAATCCAGGGTTAGATTTTGGGAATTCTGCCATCCAGTCCATTACCTCATATTGCACAATGAATTTAGCTACAAAAATCAAATTCATAAATTCCGATCCAGTTCCATGAAGTGAATATTCAAGTAGATAAAGCAAATTTATAATTAAACCTTTAAAATACAATCCACATTTACTGGTTTGAAAATCCACAGAGGGATAATTCTGCTGAAAATTTTCAGTATGGTAAAACCAACATACATTTGAAACAGACTTAGTAAAGACTTGTTGGGGTCAGGAGAAGAATGTATTTATAATTCAAGGGTAGATTTTCAGCCCATGTAATATTTATAATTACAATAGTGACAAAAGGACATGATTTGAAAATAGAATTGTTTCTGTGATTACATCAGTATTAGATGGAATACTGAGTCAGTAACTCATATTCACAACTGAGTGAAAAGTAAAATTTAATCAAGAATGAAAGCTTTTCATCCCTTTAAAACATGCTTGGCAAGATCCTTCCAGAAAGGGCACTGACCACACACATCCAATCTTAGGGACACATCTAGCACCCAGTGATGATCCAGGCAATGACAGGACACTGTTACCCCACAATAACTTTTAGCTGTCAAGAAAAATAGTCCACACAGTACTACTGCCACACTCTGGGAAATTTAAAGAGCAGTGAACTCCATGACACTAACATCCCTCATCAGAGAGACAAGAGTCTGCACACATTTCTCTTTCTATCTCTAATCAGAAAAGGTATCATTCAATACAGAGTAAAAACTTTTTTTCATCTGAAAGAAAGTTAATGACAACACTTAAGGCCTGGATTTATTAACCAAGGACATCTTCAAAAGAAAGGCTAGCAAAAATTACCAGTTTTCTCTGTTAACATGAGCATCATGCCAACTCTGTCCTTTACAAAAAGTGAAGCACTCCAGGCCAGATTATATTCTTACTAACATTGATATAGCCTTTGAAAAACTCCCCTGCTTGGTTTTGTTAGCTCAGATTCAGAATGACTCAAATGAAAGCAGAAGTTAACCCAGTGCTTTTGCTTACAAAACATTCCTGCACTGAACCAGATGACTGCACTGCACCACTGCTTCAACAGCACACATTGTTCCCAGAGCACATAAGGATAGAAAACAAACACTGCATTTAATCAGGGCAGGAGAAGGTAAGGGGGATTTAATTGCTTCAGGTTGATTACCTTTTAATTGTACATTCAAAATCTTTTTTTTTAACCTGCATACTTGATGATGAACAAAATTAATACATTAATAATCTCAAAGTACTGTACCTTAGCACATATGCTAGGGAAACATTCCTACTCCTCTCAATCATTTTGGAAGTCCTGAACCCAAATCTGTATACTTGCTGTTGGGTTTCTAATGAAAAATATGCTGTGCTGCAGAGGCAGCACAAATCAATGTCTCAGGATAATTTGGACAATACAACTGCTTCATTCTTACAAAACCAAGAACCAAGGAACAGAGGTGAGAAAGTAACTTGTTCCCTGAGTAAGCAGCGGACAGAAGAACTCTGTCAGCCAGGAGTGTTCAGTAACTCCATTCACAGGAGAAGAGATACCTGGTGAAAAGGAGCTGAGTCATCTGTGCAGGTTCTGTTACATTTTGCCATTCACTTTAGAGAGATGTGAAGTGACAAGCAAAATACATAATAATAAAGAATTTCCAGAGGAAGTTAAATCTCAATTTTTTAAAGTTACCTTGCAGATGACTGGCTTGCATAACACCACATGGAATAAGAAAGCATCTGCTGTCCATATTTTACAGAAAGGAAAAAGCATCAGACTGGCCACAGCCACCCAGCATGGTAGTTTCACAACTGGAATAAAAATCCAGGTGTTCAGGATTAAATCACAGATAGGCTTTTTCTCCTGAACTGCATAACAGGAGCTGCAAAGGAAGAACTTGACTGTAAATATTCAGTGGCTTAGTGCTAATTTAAAAAAAAGAAAAGCCCCAGTGGTTACAGCTAGATTTCAAAATGTAAGACAAGAACAAGATTTTGCACTTTCAACTTTGTCTTTGATAATTATTAACTCAAGGATGTAGTCTTTAAGATTGCTTCGGCACTTAGGTAAACTGAGGAGTATTCCCCATAAATCTGAAGATTAACAAGAGACAAAAATTTCTTATACAAAAATTCAAATTAAAATTTGCTCAGAAAATTATAAATAACATAAAAAGAGATTAGATAAAATTTCATAGTACCAAAGAGACCACGCAAAATGGAAATGGAGAACTGCAGCACAAACAGAAATCCTGAGACGAGGAGGCCAAAGATCAAGGGTAGTTGCAGTTAAGAAAATTCATTCACAATGCATTACAGAGGAGTACTTAGCACAGAATACAGCCTGAGGAAAAATAGGCAAAAGGAAACTGAAAACAACTGCATCAGAAACTGTTTGAGAAATGAGAAACATGAGCTTATTACCAAACCTGAAATGTTAATAAAAAGCCTAGGAACATCTTTTCAGAAGATATTCAACACAGACAGGCTCTCCTTTGGCAGCAGAAATGCACAAAAAAATTATGCTTCTGAAATACAGAAGAATAAAAAATGAGGGAAATGCAAAACTAGACTGCACCACTGAAAAGATGCTCCTAGCTAATTCTCACTGTGTTAAGTTATAGAACATGAAAAAATTTCAAAGCAGAGGACGCCCACCAAGGAGGCAAGACATAACTCTGCTAAGCAAAGTCACAGTGGGAAAAAGCATAAAATTATGAAAATACTAAAAGCATTATTTTTAAGAAAAACAAAAATGGAGGCTTTTTAAGAATGGAATTTTTTAATATAGTGAGAGGCATCACTCTGGATATTTTTGAAGGGTGTTTGACACAAATCTTATGCATTTCTGAAAAAAAAGGATGAAAAACCAGATCAAATTAAGAGCAGAAAACACTGAAATTGTATTGAAACAGACTCCCACCTCTCTGTAAGTCAGATGTGCTCCACTTTTGGCAAGGGGCACTAGCTGGGACTTCTCCAAAGGTCCTGTTGCAGTGCTCTGAAAGAGAGATGCCATATGACTGCTTAGGTTTGGCACTATTAGGGAGCACTCCAAGTAAATGGCTTTGCAGCACCTAAACTGTTAATAGAACTACACAGAATTAACATTATAATCCTCTGTAGAGAAGATTTGGCATAACTGATCATGTGTCCCCAGCTCCTCAAAGGCTCTGCCCTTGGGAATTTCTCCTGTCTACCCAAACATACTTGAGAGGACAGAACATGCATTAGTCCAAAAACAACTATAAATAATTGGAAGAGTTCTTAACATCTTCTTGCTGGCAGCCTGATAAAAAATTCTCCAAATCCCTGATAATCACATGGCAATTACAGCCTTCACTGAGGAAAAGGCAGACATGCAGTAGCATTTACCATGTGAAGCATTTATCTTCATCTTAAAAAAAAATAAATCTAACTCTAAATTACCAAAAGAAACCCTCCCTAAAAGAGTTCTTTCCAGTATCTTGAGACCTTGTGTATCCCAGCATTTTCTCCTGCCAGTTTGAAGAGTGCTTTCTCTTGCTGCACTACACAGTGAATCATTGGAGCAGTAGGATTGTAATAATCCCCCTGAAATGTACAGATTGTGTAAGGGTCCCATTTAGGTAATCTATGCATGACAGCCTTCTCTGACCTCTTTTGACAAGTATATTCACTACACTTGATCTTAGAGAAAGGTGATGGTACTCCCAACAAACATCTATGGAAGCCCTGCAAATGTGGAAATTGCCATTTTAATACATTTTAAAGCTCAAATCTTACCAAAAGTAATTGGAGATACAGTACATAGCACTACAGTAAATTAACAGAAGTTAATGTTGAAATCCACTTTGTAAAAATTCTCTCAAAGATCACTTCAATTTCATAAATAACATCTAGATTTATTTTAATCAACAGAAGATTGCTATATGATAATATTTTTTGCCTGCCATTGATACACTTTCTGTCTTGTATCAAGGTATTCCTACCTCAGCTTCTCCTCCTATTAAAAATTAGCAAAATGGCACCTCGTTGAGCTCAGCAAAATTTCTCTGAGTGGCAGTAATTAAAACCAGCACGATTCTATTCCAAGTAACTTCTGCTCCTTGAAAAAGAACATAAAGTTGAAAAGGAGCTAAAATGAAAGGCAGCTTGCAACAGAAGTGGACTTCAGACAGTCCCAGAAGAGGGAAAGTCCAAAGGGCTGATGTGTGGCCAGGCACCAGCGAAGGTTAATCAGATCGGTCGGTTTTGCCCATGGCCACAGTCTGTAAGTTCATGACCTGGGAGCTGCCCTGTTTCTCATGCAGTAGCTCCATCTGCTGTCCGAACGCAAAGGTGGACTTCATACCGAGACTACACTTGGAGAATAAAAAAGCAAAATAACTTGAATATTTTGAAATATTTCAGTCCTCCCGCATGAATGGAACCAGCCTTTTTCTACCTTTATAAGCCAACTAACCAAACCGACAACACGAGAGGAAGTAACAATCATGTGAGTGTCACAGTTCTTCACACTTACAGTCTCAGAGCCAGTCTTGTGACAGAAAAGAACGGTTCTTCTCTGGTTCTTCACCATCTGCAGCCACTTAGTGCCGTGCTGTCCAAAGGTGCCACGCTACCAGATCCTGCTGGTGAGCCACCAACACTCACTGCGCCCCACAATGAACGTGTCCAGGTGTCCACAAACTACAACAGGTTTACAGTGATTCTTAGTTACTTGCAAGTGGTTTATTTGAATTGCATAAACATAAATTTAAGCTTATTATTCTGAAGATCAACTCAGATCTTAAAACCAAGATTTCTGTTTCTTTTCTGCAGTACAGGGCTTTGAGGAGTTAAACTTTCCAGACTTTGCACTCCTTTACCAGGAACACTATGAAGAGTTCTGTCCCTAACAGAACAATTGTGGCAGGACCCAGAGCTTGCAAATTCGACCAGACCTGCTCTGAATTTTCTTCATTTTAGTGATTCTTGGTTTGTTTACAAATGTTCTGGCTCAACAACAGCCTGTTAGCTTGGGGGTTATACCTCCAATTTGGTCCTTGCTATAACTGCTGAACCCTGGCAGCAACCTCCTTTTCTGGGCAGCATTGCAGGAATTCCGTGACCAGCCAGCTCAGGAGCTCTGGCTTACTGCTGGCCACAGGCACAGCAGCTGGCTCCCGAGAATCACAGCACCGGCAGCCGGAGAGCCTCAGGCACCGCGGTTATTCATTACACGGGTATCTCAGCCCTGGATGCAACACCTCGGGGATTGTGTATTCCAGTCAGTTAATTGTACATCGGTTGTGATTAGTTCCTCTCTAGTTCCTCAGATTTTAGGGTGTGCTTATTTACATGCTATTCGCCACTCTTAATGGATACCTGCCCTTTTAAATTACGATAAAGTGCAACACGAGATCCTCACACGGTTTTACTGCGCAGGCCTCAGGGCCCGGAGCCCTCCTCAGGGCCGGTGCCGGCAGCCCGGCACCCCCTCCCCGAGGAGAAGGCCTCAGGCTCCACTTGAAATATACTCGTGGGGAAGGTTAAACAAACAACCTCATACTCTTGTCTCTTGCGGTTTCTAATATGCCTATTCATGATTTAAAGAAAATAGTATCGCGGACCTGTTTCAGACTATAATTACAGCTTTTATGGAAAAATCTTTTTCTGAATCCACGGGGGAGGGCGGTGCTACTGAGCATTTACAGGCGTCTGGAGGAAGAGCTCCTCAATACAAGGCAATTGTGGATTATAATTACATTCCCTCAAGCATAAGGATCAATACCGAAAACGCCAGAGCAGGATGACAACAAATATTTTATACTGATCACTCAAGAAGTCGGTCTTCCGTAAGAAAGACGCAGCTCTGTGGCGAGCGCTACACAGGAAGCCGTGGGCCCCACCCAGGCCGTGGGCAGCGCTCAGGCAGCACGCAGGGGCTGCCGCGGGACTCGTTTACGCAGCAGCGTGTACGACTAAGCCTATTCGTGCTGGTTAAGAAAAATAAAATTGAAAAAAGAATAAAAAAAGCTGGAGCATTCGGGGCCAACACATGACGGCGCGCGTAGGCTCTATGGGCGGTGTGCGGAGATTCCAACAGGTGGCTCCGTGGCGCAATGGATAGCGCATTGGACTTCTAGAGGGTTGAAGGGATTCAAAGGTTCCGGGTTCGAGTCCCGGCGGAGTCGTGTCTTCTCTTTTTCTTATTTTTAATTTTTTTTTTTAATTTCCCCCGCCCCCCACGCCTTCCGGGCGGAAATCTTTCCCCGCTCTCTCCCGTCCCTTACCTCACGGCCGCAGGTATCCGGTCCGCCGGCCTGACCCGTCTCCCGTCAGCGAGGCTCTCCGGACCCGCCTCCCGCCCTGCCTGGCGGCCTGCGGAATGCTGGAAGCGGGCGGCGCCAGCGGCACCAGCCGCCATCGAGCGAACCTGCCGTGTCCGCCCGGCCCGGCGGAGACACGGAGCTTCCTCGCCGCCAGCCAGAAGGCGGAGCAGAAGGGCTCCGCTCTCCTTCTCCCCCGGCCCCGCCGCCCTCGGGCAGCGGGAAAAGGGCTCCGCTCTCCTTCTCCCCATCCCGGCCCGCGCTCCCCCAGAACGGTCAGAACCGACAACCAGCCCAGTGGGGCCGCCACGCTGCCAGGACAGGCTGCAGAAAGTAGTTTTACTTGAAAAACCAAGACCGGGTCTTTCCTGGAGGCACTTCAGTTACGATGGGTCACCGTGATACATTAAATGGTTACTTTGAAGCAACGAAACAAGTCCACAAAATGCAGCAGACAAAACACCGGAATTAATACCATCTTTTCTGACTTACACATACCTACAGATAGAAGATGAAGAGCCATTTTAATTACAGCAATCAAATTAGGTGGTAAAACAAAACAGTAGCAGCAATAAACAACCACCTTGATTTTGCTCAGAATGAAATAAATTAATCTGGTTCATTATTCCTGAATTATTAAATTTGTGGGTTTTCTTGATAAATTACTCTTAATCCTGCAGGTGTAACTTTCCAACTGTAACTAACGCTTATTTGAAAGCAAGAAATGAAAATCTGAAAATGAA
This sequence comes from Notiomystis cincta, assembly GCA_013398075.1. NCBI lineage: Eukaryota > Metazoa > Chordata > Aves > Passeriformes > Notiomystidae > Notiomystis > Notiomystis cincta. Next base: position 8,036 of record VZRX01021170.1, on the reverse strand, counting down.
ACACACCATCAGGCACATTAACCATCAGTCAGTAAAGGCAGAATTACAACCCCCTGTTTGCACAGACACGGGCGCTGCCTGAGCACAGCGTGGGACAGAACAGAAGGGATCAGAACAGCCGAAGGAAGGGGAAGGATATGGAACACAAACCCAATCCCTTTCTAGCTACGCTGCACATGAAGTAACTTCTGTAGCTATCGAGCAGCCTGAGCAACAAGCACGGAGTTGTTGCTTGCTGTGACACCACTGCTTGCATTTCTCTTTTAAGGTCTTTCAGAGTCACATGCTGCTTCTCCAAAGTCCCACTTGGACACCCCAGGGTGCAACGGAGTGCCAACTACTGTGGTGTCCTGTCTTCTTCTCAGTGTTCACTACTAAATTTTTCGTGCTTCCATGTCAGCCAGAGAACAAGACACCATAGTTGTTTTTATTGGCTTTTTTATCATTTACAGGAAATTGATATATTAGCATAAATATCATTGCATTAGAATAGCCTGTGCATGTTAACTGAGACCTGGGGACAGGTGGTTCTACTTGTACTTGGTTTAATATTTCCCAGTGAATTAATTCACTTTACTTTGACACCATTCATCTCCAGGCAGCAAACACTTTTTAAGGACTCCAGATTCCTGTCTGTTTCTGGTAGTAAAACATTACAATCAACATTGGAATGATTAANACTTATTATTTATTAAATAATATGTAATTTGTATCTTCTAAATAATGTATATAATATATACACACAGAAATATAAAAGTGGATGTGTAGGCACTGAATTCCAGGGATATTCTCTACAGTATTATGGTCTATGTTGAAATAAACTCTTCACAACCAAACCATTTTTCAGTACCTTCTATTACAGTTTTGGCCAGCAGCACCTCTGACAAGGCATGGAAAAATATGTTCTGGCACACAATATGTGCCAAGATGAATTACAAATATTAACTTTACATCAGTTAATTAGTAAATTAATTTTAAATTCTGAGGCCTGAGAAGACCACAAACTGTGAAGCTGAATTTTGTATTCAGATTTAATAATATGCTTTCATATCACTATCTCTTTATATAAATATAAATTAAAATAGAAAGCTATTTTTAAATCTAAATTAATTTAAATTTAGATACCTGATAATTCGCTAAAGCTTCCTTCCAAATTCTCACAGCAAAAATTTTCCTGAAGTGCAGTTCGCACGTGACCTGCAATCTTAAAAAAACCCAAAAAAACCACCACAACCAAAGCATTCTGTAAGAAAGTTTTATAACAAGTAAGTTGTTCCAGCTTGGTATTTTTCTTCAATTCTTAATTGTGAAATTTCTTCTTCTTCCGATTCCTCTTCCCTGCTGCAAAAGCTGCTTTTTCACTCATGATCTCCTGATACTTCTTTTTATTATATCTGAACAAAATAGATAATTTCCTTTTAAGCATGGCAAACCAAAGTTCAAGAAAAGATAACATGGACAGTACTCTATGCACATTATTTGCCAAACTGAGCTCTCTCATGTTTTCTGGATCAAATTCTTTGATTTTATACACTGATGCATAAGTAAAGGGGAATCAACAGTTGGATCAATGACAAATGCAGGTAGATTTGCTTTGCAAGTAATTTCTATTGAATTTTGTTATTAATTTTGGCAAAGGGCTCTTCATTGCATATGCAGTCACATTTTGAACAGTTTGCTGGAACACTGCTATTGTTCATAGGGGAACACAACAATTTGGACAATACCACGAAGGAATTACACCCACTTTTATAGTGCCTTCTCACCACACTCAAGATGATAAAGCTTACTCTACTCCAGACTGAAAACTGAGATGAGGTGAATACTAAACAGTGAGCAGGGTGATTGCTGAATGTGAGCTGCTAGCCCCTCTAGCCCAGACTCTCATGTGTCTGCACTGATGAGTACGACAGACACTGCACACGGAGTGCTGAGGCTTTAAGTGCAACACCAAAATCTGACAAATATCTGCACTAATGCTGAAGCACATGATTAAAGCCCTTCATTAGCCACAACATAAATTAACTGATCCAGTTTCCAGTACATTAATTTTTCAAACTACTTTCTAATAAATACCTAATAAATCAGGTCAAACCAGAAAACTACTTGAGAAATAGCTATGGTAACTTGCCTTCCCAATACTATATGGTTAAATTTAGAAGTCTGACAGAATTAACTCTATAATCCCAAATCATGCACTACTTCAAAGAAAACATGCCATTACATGAAAAGAGAAGTGCAGATCAACATCATGTAGTAACTAATACCAAAATGGACCAACTAAATGATCTCCAAAACCTGTAGGTTAGGCAGACATTAATTAATCCAATCACAATCTTCAAGTAAGTCTTCTAGCACAATTTTGATTCCCATTACAGGTGACAGACTGACATCAACATTCACAGAATTACAGGCTGCTCTTTTCTATCAATTATGCCAAGAAAAAATAATCAGTCTTTAAGAGTGGCTGCTAAGTTATGACTCAAATTGGATAAAACCCTTCTATGAAGATGAAATACACATTATCTCAGTCTAATTATCCCCTGTTCCTTAGACCTTCTAAATGGCAACACTATGGAAGTGCAGAAAGATTAAAAATTTTTCTTAGAAGCTCTATAAATCCAAAGAAGGCTACAGAGTTAAAATCACTCCTCTTTTACATGGGATATTAGAACTACAAAACTACTTTAACATACCTTCTGAACTCTGAATCTGCAAGAAGCTCTTCCACAATTGTTCTCTTCCTCTGTTTCTTAGGGATTCGACTGTGGTAAAAGTCTATGGGAGAATCAACTACAGTTCCAACCTAGGAAACAAAAATGAAAATACTGTTACTCTACATGAACAGCAAGATGTTGAATATTTTGCCTTTTTTAAAAAAATCCCCAGCAACAAGTGTAGAGCAACCTACAGAGCAGATGAGAATGACAGCTGCTTAATAAAAAGTGCAAAATTAAGTGATGTTTTGTATGCAGAGTCCCTTTTTGTCTCCTTGTGTGGTGCAGAGAGGAAAGCCTGAGCTTTAAGAGCGTACAGTTTCCAATGCTGGACTGCTGTATCAACACTTTAATTCATAAATGAAATCTAGTTCTTAACTTTTAAATATTTTAAACCTAAGGGAAAGAAACCCTTATGATCACCTTAAACCCCTTCCTGTCTCTCATTCTGGTGGTTTCCCTTGATGACTGCACAGCAGCTAATTTAATACAAAGGCTTCATCCTGAAATGCATCACGATTTTTCCACCCAGCATGTCAGTCAGCTCTCATAGTTCAGGTTAATTGTAAAGACAGAGACATAGAGCACATGTTTCATGCATGAAAATAAACCTGCATGGATCTTATCATGTGGAACACTTCAGTCTAAGTTTTTCTAATTTCAAAACATCTAACACCCTCCACGCCTCAGTGAGGTAGTCATATTTTGAGAAATGAAAACATTTCTAAAGCATGCCAACTTTTCAGAGTTTATGGAGGCCTATTTCTATAGCTTCCATAGTAGTCTATTTATTTATGCAAACCATTTCAAAGCTGAGAGCTACAAGCAACAAAAATTTCAGTTTATCACAACAGTAGCTGTCTCCATTCAAATTGTATTAGCTAGTAAGAAAATAAAAGGCAATTATTTTCTACACACTTGTTTAGAAAGGCCAGTACTTCAAAAAAGCTGTGAAAATCTAGTCCTCCAAGGGTTCAAAATATGGATTCAGTAAAATATTTTTAATTATTATGTGACCAGCCAAAACTAAAAACACCAATAGCATATATACGTATGTAATAGAGTTAAATAGTTGCAAACTCCAGCCAAGTAATCAAAATACTTTAATAATTAAGATATGAAACTAAATCAACATAGAAGCTACCTACAAAACAGGCATTATTAGGCATTATTTAGGCATATTATACAAAATAGGCATTGTTTTTAAACAGCTGTTCAAAACTTCAGCAGTACAATGCCACCTTCTGCTGCTTCCTTACCTGGAAGTACTTGGGCAGACCATCTCTATCATTCTTCTTATAGAAATGCTTAGGGTCCAACGAAGCTCTCATCTTCAAAACTTTAAGATCATTTTTCAGTTCACTTGTGATTTCTGGGGCTTTCATACCAAACCAGCCATCACCTGTTGTTTTCTCTCGCTCTGCCTAGGATGCAATACCAAGAACAATGAATTTGCATTCAGCAACTAGGATGGGACAGAACAGGGAACCCTTCCCTACAAAAGATGGATAAAGCATTTAAAATGTAAACATGTACCTTTAAAACACATACTTTATGATCACTATTATAAATGAGGTTATCATCAATGACAGATTTGTACCAAGCATATAATCATTCACTTCAGTGTGCTGGTGACTGCAAGGATGGCTCTTCACAGGACAGCTCAAAGAAGACACTAATTGCAGTTCATCACTGTTCTCAGTGAGGCCTGGATATGCACACAGTGCCAGCATGCAGCTCTCTACCACAGCTTCTTTCACTATCTGAGGCCTTACCAGCTCTTCACTTACCCTGCGCTGTTTCTTTAGCTGGTGAAGCGATTCCCTGTAGGGTGGGACACATTCCTTTTTTTCAAAGTCTGGAGTTATGATACTCTTCTGCAAGAGCTGTAAGAATTTTTTTGAGGGTTAGAGAGTCACCTCACTGACATGAATTTTACTGCTTGACTGTATTTACAGAACCTACTGAAGGAATCATGCAGAATCTAAGCAAGCATTCTAATGCAATACACAAGCAGTAGGGATCTTCAAAACAGAACACTGGAGAACAACAGAAAGCAGCTGACTTGCTCTGGAGGAGGTGAGACAGCAAATCCTCTGGAGTAAAGAGGCTATCATGGATGAGCTGAAGAAAGGAGTCTCAACAAAAATAACACATTCCATTTATTTCAAAGGGTGCTTTTGAAGTAAAATTACTATTCCATACTAGGGAGATTATAGACTTTTATTTACTGAGATTCATTCTGGCTATGAGCTAAATATCTTGTCAGCAGGCCTTAAGTTTGTGCATCATTAGGCAAAACTCCAGGTATAATCAACTTTGGTTTATTCTACAAGGTAATGCTGGAATTTGCACTGCTTTTCCATTTCTGAAAAGTCAGGTATATTTAAACATCCACCATTAAAACCAAACGTAAAACCACAGTTTGGTCAAAAAGAGTGTAAGTTCTCAGTGAATCATGAAAAGGATACTTCTTTAAAACCAAACAAACCAACCTTCTTACATTAACATCTCTGTGTTACTGTAGTCACAGATACCTGAGTAACTGTAAACACATTACCTGGTCCTTCTTCTTCTCCTCCTTCAGTTGTCCAATTACACTCGATCTAGGCTTCTGATTTTTTGCATCAAAACTGATATATAAACCTCCAAGCTTCTTGATATTCAAACCAGGGTCTATGCTACTGGAAAGATGTAAACTAAAGGAAAAATAGTTAATTATTAGAACGCTGTAACATCCATGCAGCTACACCACCTACTGTCCTCTGAGGAAGATGAACAGAAAGAATATTTTTCTTTTTCTTCCCAATTAGGCTCAGTTCTGCAATATTTTAAGTCTTGTTATCTAGAGTATGTAATTTTGAAATGACAGGTGTGGGGATTCATGCTATTATATGAAGTAAGACTTATTATTAAAAAATACCTGTGGAATCACTTCCACAAATCTTTCCTTTTAACTTTAATGCTGCACTCTCATCTCATGTATTATTATCTTCTGTATAATTGGAGTCTTAAATTTGCTAAACCTTGCCAGAAGAACTCATGACCAGCATCCTTCTATAAGTTGACAAGCTTGCTAGCTAAAGAGGAAAAAACTCAAAATATACTGGTGGTAAAAACAACTCTATACTATAACTCTTAATGAGAAGTATAAAGAAACTAGAATTCATTGGAGGAATGTTTAAGTCCTTGTCTGTATAACTGTACTAGGAACAAAGACATTCAACTNAAGGGCTCCGCTCTCCTTCTCCCCATCCCGGCCCGCGCTCCCCCAGAACGGTCAGAACCGACAACCAGCCCAGTGGGGCCGCCACGCTGCCAGGACAGGCTGCAGAAAGTAGTTTTACTTGAAAAACCAAGACCGGGTCTTTCCTGGAGGCACTTCAGTTACGATGGGTCACCGTGATACATTAAATGGTTACTTTGAAGCAACGAAACAAGTCCACAAAATGCAGCAGACAAAACACCGGAATTAATACCATCTTTTCTGACTTACACATACCTACAGATAGAAGATGAAGAGCCATTTTAATTACAGCAATCAAATTAGGTGGTAAAACAAAACAGTAGCAGCAATAAACAACCACCTTGATTTTGCTCAGAATGAAATAAATTAATCTGGTTCATTATTCCTGAATTATTAAATTTGTGGGTTTTCTTGATAAATTACTCTTAATCCTGCAGGTGTAACTTTCCAACTGTAACTAACGCTTATTTGAAAGCAAGAAATGAAAATCTGAAAATGAAACACACCATCAGGCACATTAACCATCAGTCAGTAAAGGCAGAATTACAACCCCCTGTTTGCACAGACACGGGCGCTGCCTGAGCACAGCGTGGGACAGAACAGAAGGGATCAGAACAGCCGAAGGAAGGGGAAGGATATGGAACACAAACCCAATCCCTTTCTAGCTACGCTGCACATGAAGTAACTTCTGTAGCTATCGAGCAGCCTGAGCAACAAGCACGGAGTTGTTGCTTGCTGTGACACCACTGCTTGCATTTCTCTTTTAAGGTCTTTCAGAGTCACATGCTGCTTCTCCAAAGTCCCACTTGGACACCCCAGGGTGCAACGGAGTGCCAACTACTGTGGTGTCCTGTCTTCTTCTCAGTGTTCACTACTAAATTTTTCGTGCTTCCATGTCAGCCAGAGAACAAGACACCATAGTTGTTTTTATTGGCTTTTTTATCATTTACAGGAAATTGATATATTAGCATAAATATCATTGCATTAGAATAGCCTGTGCATGTTAACTGAGACCTGGGGACAGGTGGTTCTACTTGTACTTGGTTTAATATTTCCCAGTGAATTAATTCACTTTACTTTGACACCATTCATCTCCAGGCAGCAAACACTTTTTAAGGACTCCAGATTCCTGTCTGTTTCTGGTAGTAAAACATTACAATCAACATTGGAATGATTAAAAACTCCCCAAAGATTCTGAGGAAAACTTCAAGCTTCAGCTGGTGGTCAGTATATACCATGATGCTCATTTCAGCACAAATAACTAATCCTTAAAAAGCCCTACTTCTTCTCAGTAGAAAACTTGATGGTTAAACATTAGCCAAGAACATAGTTAAGCACTCCTTGCTTAAGATCTGCAACCTTTAAAATTCAGTGTTCTTGTGGGAAGGAAAAAATCCACCATTGGTCCTCTGACAGTGACTTCTACATGCTCATCACCCAACCCACCTAAGACAATGTAGTGCCAGTTTGGTTCCTTCTATCACCCATCTTTTCTGCTACCTCAGGGCAGTAAGGACCGTACACTACTTGTAACAGCAATAAAATGACCAGGTCATTAAACACCAACCAAACACCACAGCAGTTCTGACAGTCACAGAAGGCTGTGAACTGTCACTAAAGGGGAACTGAGCTGACAGCTCTGGCTCTGTAATGGCAGCAGAGGCCTTCCAGACTCACTCGATTTGTTCACCTTGAGCTATCCCAGGTCAGCTAACAGGCACAACCTGCACAGCACTCCCTAGATAACAGATGCCAGTGTTATTTCCAAAAATATCATTAGACAATATTCAAATGGTAAAAATTAATAAAAGCAACATATGACTGTTAAAATTTTATATATAAGTATTACTTATTATTTATTAAATAATATGTAATTTGTATCTTCTAAATAATGTATATAATATATACACACAGAAATATAAAAGTGGATGTGTAGGCACTGAATTCCAGGGATATTCTCTACAGTATTATGGTCTATGTTGAAATAAACTCTTCACAACCAAACCATTTTTCAGTACCTTCTATTACAGTTTTGGCCAGCAGCACCTCTGACAAGGCATGGAAAAATATGT
>VZRX01021163.1:0-63185 GCA_013398075.1 Notiomystis cincta | reverse complement strand
TATTTTTAATGTGTTCTTAATCCTGCCTGAAATTTGTGTAATTAATATAGAAACAAACATTTAGGAGTGTTGACTGTGAGAAATGTGAAGATGTGGGAGATTAGAAATGATCATAAACTGTATGGAACTTTGTGATACATGCCAAGGCTGGCCCATCACCCAAAGGATGGAAAGATACTGTGCAGTATTCTGCAAAGTAGAGCTGAGACTGTGCAGTACTGCTGAGGATTTCCAGTATTTTGTTAGCTTTAAAAATGGTCCAAGCCAATTACACACCCAAAAATACAAAATGTCAATCTTTTTACTATTCTCAGTCTCCTGGTACTGGCAGTAACAGTAGTGAAATTGTGCAGGAGCTTGAACCCTGGATGAATCCCTTATGAAATCTCTGGGAACAAAACCATTTACGTGTGAGAAAAACATCTGAAGCAGTAAATAAACAAGGAGAAACATAAAGCTGATACCTGGAAACCTTGAGCAAGGCTTGGTGCTTAAGTCCAAGCACTGAACTGTAAATGTGCACAATCCCAACTGTGGGGAATGGCTGCCAGTGCCAGAGGGCAGGGCTGGGTGGGATCTTGGGAAGGAATTGTTCCCTGTGAGGGTGGGCAGGCCCTGGCCCAGGGTGCCCAGAGAAGCTGTGGCTGCCCCTGGATCCCTGGCAGTGCCCAAGGCCAGACTGGACATTGGGTCTTGGAGCAGCCTGGCACAGTGGGAGGGGTCCCTGACATGGCAGGGGTGGGATGGGCTGAGCTTTAATGTCCCTTCCAACGCAAACCATTCTGGGATTCTAATAAATATTCTGTGAAATGAATACATTCATCTTCCTATAATTACTTTTTCCATGTTCATTCTAAAGATGATGCCTCCACTCAAAATCTCCAGTTAGGAAAGCATTGTGGTGGTACCTAGCAGACCACTCAAAACTTTATATTAATTTTTCAGAGAGTTACTTTTGTCATCCTAGAATATTGCTACATGGTACCAGAGTTCTACTTTATATAGAACCTGGCCCTTTTTTTTTTTTAAATTTAAAAACTAACAGATGGAAAAGTTTGCAAAGATAACAGTTTGTGCTACTGAACCTTGTTCAAGAATGTGCTGAATTTTTTGTCCCCCTAAAAATAAATAAATAAAATGCCGGTTTTCTGGAATCCCATCACAGACTTTTTTGTAATTATCAGTACTTGAGATTTTACCTGAAGGTGTACAAAGATTACATTAGCATAAAATGTTGTGTTCTTTTGATTGAATATATTATTTGAGAGAAAATTTTCCACAGAAGTAAAGGTAGGAATAAGAAATTATTACCTGCCAGGTAATAAATAGTACTCTGTTGATGAGAAATATTTTTTAAAAATGTTAATTTTTCCATTGAAGTTGACACTTAATCCAGTTAAAAATATGCCACAAATCTAGCTTGGAAAATTCAGTATATAAGTAATGGGGCTTTTAAATTGTTCAAATTAGTGGATTTTCCTTTAAAATCTCCCCGTCACATCGTATTTTGTCACATCATGTGTTCCCACTTCATGCACATTGGCAGGGGCTCCTGGCTGGTGAACTGTAGGGAGATGATCAGAGCCCCAGTCTGACTTTGGAGCTCATGACTGGGAGAACCCAAACCCTGCAATGCAAATACCACCTTTCACTGATTGCACAGCTACAGTGTGTAGCTTTTACTCCAGGGCCTCTCTGCACAGAACTTCTTTCAGCTTCTTAACCCTTCAGAGGCTCCTCAGAAATTCCTCCACTTTGTTTTGAGCCTTCTGGGGTTGCTGCACAGTGGAAGTGCAGTGGTGCCTGTTTGGGGTCTCTCTCCTCATTGTTAATGTTATTAAGGCTGGCATTAAATACAAATGGGTTTATCAGGTTTAGCAAAGATGAAAGTACCAAACTTCTAACAGCAACAGTGATGTCTCTAAGTGTTCAGCTGCTTCTGAAATTAGTGATGCTGTGTCTGTAGGATTGCACCTCTGAGTGATTTTCTGGTTATCTACAAGCCTGAGAAACATCTTCCTGCACAAATCAAACAGGAATCCTTTTATTTTATGCAGCTTCTTTTGCTGATCCAGGGCAGAGAACATTTTACTGGATGCAAAACAGAGGACTTAGCTGTAATAAAGTGAATCTTTTTTTGTTCCTAAAAAAGCCCAGAAGGGAAAATATTGATAGGAAGCCTCTATTCCCTCCTTTATTCAAACCAATCAAAACTCCTGTCCTTAGTTATGGAAGTAGAGCCAGCACAGAAAACTTCAGGGTATATCTATATCCTGGTGTGTAGATAATTGGTCAGAACTGTTTAGATTTTCCCCTACTCCCTATTTCCTTGGTGAATCTGCCTTTTGCAAATTCTTTAGAGAGTCACTACAGAGTAATTTAATATCACCTGGTTTTGTTGCTCCTCTGTTGCAGGTTTTAGGGCTGGCATACAGAAATATAACCCTTTTCATAAGAGATGATTTGTGATGGTGTCTCCATTTAGTTGCTGAAAATTTGGAAAAAGAAACTAGGGTCTTGTGGTTCACAAAACAACTTTCTGGTGCTGGTTTTCCTACTGTTTTGTACCTCTTGAATTTCTCCACAAGACTTTTTTCTTTCATAAAAAGAATTAATTACTGGGCTTTGATCTTTCAGGTGTTAAGATCCTCCACTTTTCAATTAGATGAGGAAATTGTGCTCAACCTCTGGATTTTCTGCCATGGAGAGAGTCAGAGAACCATGCAATGCCTTGGGTAGGCAGGGGCCTTTGATATCATCCATGGGCAGGGACACCTTCCACTATCCCAGGCTGCTCCAAGCCCTGTCCAACCTGGCCTTGGACACTTCCACTTGGAGCAACCTGGGATAGTGCAAGTCCATGGCAGGGAGTGGAACAAGCTGATCCTCAGAGTCCCTTCAACCCCAAACCCTTCTGACATTCTATGAGAAACTGCTGGGCTTTTTTCCTCAAACTTGTGTGTGGAATGTTGCTTGTATTTGTTTTGTTGTTGTTACTGTTTTAACTGCAAAACCCCATCTGATTGCCTTATTGAGATAATTTAGCTTTTTTCATCAATGTTTATATAAAGTACATGATACAATGGTTCTAGAGAAATAAGAAATTATAATAGATCATGTTCCATAAAAATGGCTAGTGATTTATGCCATTTACAAGAGGAGTGAGGACTGTGTCTCTCTAAGCTCTCTTTCTCTCCCCTTGCTTTTTGGGTTGGTGGTTTGGTTTTTGGGTTGCAGGCTAAAGCCTCCCTATGCTGTAATGTAAATACAAGCTCTTTTGGTGATGAAGCTTTAAATAAAAACATTTAGTCTGGCAAGAAAAGTCACACAAAGGAAACAAAGCCACTGCCCCATGTGTGCTGTATAATGAGTTGCTGCCCTCATTTTTCACTTGGAGCCAATCCTTATGGTACTGAAGTGAACAGTGCCTCATCTATACATATATATCATTTTTCCAAAGGATGCTCTAGAGAGGATGAAGATCAATATAAATTCATTTTTTCTGGTAATGGAAAATATTTGAACTGTTCAGCTATCAGGCACAAAGATGACTTCTGGGGGTATCACACTTGTGTTTTCAGCCACTGTCCTGACAATTCCAGGCGTGTGTAAACCAACAGCTTCTTTTTGTGTGCCTTGACAAGTATCCTAAAGAGACCAGAGTTACTTTGTTGAGAAGGTAGAATGATACATGTTTAGCAGAAAAACAATTTTCCTTAAATAGACCATGTCCTCAAAATTCACGTGTGTTCTGCCTATTGTAGAGATACCATTTGGAAAAATTACAGCAGTTTAAAACCCCCTGTATGAAGTTCAAAATGCTTCCCCACACACTGTATAACAAATACTGTGATGGTGCTGGGATAAAACTATATTTGAATGTATGAAGAGGACACAGAAGTGCCAAGATGTTGAATTTGGAAGAATGATGCATCAGCCCTAAAAGAATTGGTTTTAATTACACAACATGCTCTGCTAGTTGCCTGTAACATTATCTCCTTAATCATAAGCATTCAGAAATGGACATACTTACACAAAGGTATTTCTATTGGGAAGACACTTTCAAGCCACTTAGAAACCTCAAAGTAGGACAGGAAAGAATAATGCAATGTTTAAGTGGAAAATGCTGACAAAATCTGAAGTGCACTGCAGTGAGGATAGTACAAGTAGTTGCTGTGTTATCATTAGGAGGTTTGGACAAGGAGGAAAAGGGAGGAGAGAAGAGAGACTGGAATTTGAATTCCTCTGTTAAGCTTAGTGCCTTTTACAGGAAGGAAACAGTGTGTGGCTGTTACAGGCAGTGTAAGTGCACTTTTTTTATATCTTTGGCATATGTGATTTCTGTGCCAAATAGCTTGAGAGGGATGCTAATTTTATCAAAAATGTTCCATTTTGAAGTTGCATCTCATTTAAACCTGAGCTCTATTTAGAGCCTCTATCTGGTAGGGAAGGGGGGGGAATTTATTCATTTTGTAAATCATAGGAGGAGGGGCTGAGGGAGCTGGGAAGGGGCTGAGCCTGGAGCAAAGGAGGCTCAGGGGGGCCCTTGTGGCTCTGCACAAGTCCCTGACAGGAGGGGACAGCCGGGGGGTTCGGGCTCTGCTCCCAGGGAACAGGGCCAGGAGGAGAGGGAACGGCCTCAGGCTGGGCCAGGGCAGGCTCAGGGTGGGCAGCAGCAGGAATTTCTCCCTGGAAAGGCTGCTCAGGCCTTGGCAGGGGCTGCCCAGGGAGCTCTGGAGTGTCCATCCCTGGAGGTGTCCCAGGAAGGGCTGGAGGTGGCACTCAGAGCTCTGGGCTGGGGACAAGGTGGGCATTGGGCACAGCTGGGATTGAATGGGCTGGGAGGGATTTCCCAGCCTCAGTGACTCTGGGATTCTATTTTTGGTTTTATTATCTTATTTATTATCTTTATCATTAGTTGAGAACTTCAGGTGAGTATTTAATGGAATTTTAGGTCTTAAATTATGATGAATTAAAGTCATTACTGCTTGATTATTTCCCCTTTTTTTTCTTTTAATTTTGTAGCTCTTCCTCAGCATTCGAGAAGTTTCTTCTGCAAATGAGTGATTATTTTGTGTGATTTTCAAAATTCTAGGTCATGTAGACCTAGACCTTTTCTCTTTCACAGTGGCAGTTTTAAGTAGAAAATTATGTGACAATTTATAAGCTATAGATTACTGAAAATGAAGATTTACTAGTACCTACTTCAGATCATCATACAGCAGAGAGGGTGACTGGCAACTGGCAATCAGTTTCAGTATTTTGATTTTTTTTTCCTAATAAACTTCTAGCTTGGTTATAAGTACTTCATAAATTCAACTGCAAATAACTGCTTTGGGAAAGTCCTATTTAGAACTTTAGTGGTGAAAAGAGCTGAATATTACACAAAAATATTCTAAATGTTTTCTGTCCACATTATTTTTTTGCTAATTTCTCTTTTTTTGGTGTTTCTTTTCCTTTTTTTTGCCCTTCCTTTTTAGTTTAACTGAGGAAAATCTGTAGAACGAAGAGCATAAAGTACTCCATTGAATACTGTTTTTTTTCTTAATTTTTTTTTTCTGGTTCACAATGCTTAGAGTCAGGTTACCATTCTATATTAAACCCCTGAGAGGCTGAAAGAAAACAATCCCAATTCTCATATTGAACAAGAGAAACCTTAAAAATTGTTTAAAGAAACAAAACCTGTCAAGCTTTGTTTCACTTGCCTCCACTCAAGAAGAAGGAGTTTGGCCTGAGGGCACTCAGGCCCTCATCCAAGCCAGGCTGGAAAGAATCCCTCATGGTCTAATTATCAGCAACTCCAGGCAGAGAGAGTGCTTATGGAATGCTCTTTAATGGGGGCAAATCAGGGGGATTGTTTCAGGAATGGCCTTAAAACATGCATTCTCTTAGAAAATTAACACCTTTTCCTCGAAGCTGCAGTGTATTTATTTTTCTCTGATTGCCCTGTAAGAGGAATGTAAGGCTTTATGAGCATTTGATAGATTTCTGTAAGTCTGTAAGGCTTTTTCAGACATTTGGAAGAAATACTTAGATGAGAGGGGGGCTGGACACAGACACAGGAAAATAGAGGCACGGACACAGGAAAAAGTGTATTTCCTGAAAGAAAAATACATTTATAAGTATTGACTTGCCCTGGGGTTTAGGGTTGTACATATGTATTTTCCTGAGCGACTCAAAGTGGATAAACCACCTTCAGAAGAACTTTTGGCAACTTTTACTAAAAAAGAGTATCTTTTCTGCAAGATTAGGGAGGTTTGCATGGGATTCTGCAAAATTCAGTTGTAGGAGTCACTGCTTGGTGAAACCTGGGGCTGTAACCTGCAGGAGAAGGGAATATCCCTGTTCTCACCTCAGCTGCAGCTTGGCTGATCTGCTGGGAATGTGGCTGTGGAATGTGCTTCACCTTTGGGAGGTGGGAGCAAAACTGAGCAGCAGCCTCTTGTCTAAATGGTGTTTATGAGGGTCCTGGCCTGAGCAGCTCAGGAATTTCACAGCTCCTGGCCCTGGGAGAAGACAGAGTGCAGCTTCCACCCCTAAAAACATTTGGCCTCAATGGTTGGGTAGAGAAGAAGGGAAGGACCAGAATCACCCATCCACAGTGAAATCAGGGACTGAGCTGATGATGTTTAATTCTGTCTTCTGCTTCAGAGAGAAGTTCTGGCTGATGAAGGAATAAAGATTCAAACTTTATTTTGAAGTTTGAGCCCAGGAGAGCAAAATGGCCTGTTGCAAGTTCCAGGTGATCAGGAGCTCATCCAGGTGATGATGTCAGAAGAGCTGTGCCCTTCACTGAGAGGCAGAGAGTGCACCCCTGACCTGAACCCTGCCACCTGGGAGCTTCTTCCTCAACATGGATCCCTAAATACAATCTTTGAGGTGTCTTTCAGGAGACTTAAATCAGGGGAGGATAACCTGGAAAATATCTGGATAACTCTGAAAAAACATTGATGACCATGTGCCTTTAAAGAGGTGGAAAAGTCAAGAGCTCTCAGTGTTTTATCAGAGTATTCACAATTAAATTCCACAGGCAATTGGAAATGATTAGGTTTATATAAACCTTCTAATTCATTAATTTCTTCCAGAATATACACCCTTTTTATTACTTTTTTCTGTGAGTTGATATATATGATATTTCAAGAGAAAAACCCGTCAGACATTGTATCTCTGGGATTGATTTTAAAGCCATCAAATGAGTTAAAAGAAAACAAATTTATGGAAATTAATTAGAGGTAAAAGGATTAATTGAAGGTTTACTGAAAGTAATTGAAATTAACAAAGACTTTTGATAGAGATCAGAAGTAATTAAATTAATTGAAAGAAATTGGGTTTAATTGAGATTTAGTTGAGAAATACTAAAATTGAATGAAATTCAATGAGAAAATTGATAAGCTGTCTGCTGATTTTTAAGATTGATATTAATGATTTTCTATAATGAAAAGCTGGTCTTTAGGAAATTATATTACAAAGATATATGAATATGGTCATCTTTTTTTTCTAAATGAAAAAATTGATGTTTTACTGGCATCACAAATTCTATGAAATATTCAAACTATCTGAACACAAAATATAAGCTTGATAAATAGAGATTCATGAGCTGTACACAGAGAAAACAGAAATGTTCCATGATTTTCCAATTTCTTTTCTAATTGCTGCTGAAAGAAATGAAGTATTGCTAGATAAAGAACTGCCAGACTAGAAGTAATTCTCAGTATCATCTTTTAAGCAAAATAATCCATCATGCTTATGATATGACATTTTCCAGTGATATTACTTGCAAAGGCTATAAATTGTTTGTTTCAAAGTCACTCTAGTTTTATATAGCAAATAGGAATACAAATAAATAAATTTTGTTGTTTGAGAATACAAATATATAGATTCTGAAAAATATGGGTCTTTTTACTTGGTAACTGTGGTTCTGAAAAGGGAAGAGAGCTTATTGCTACCTTCTTAATGGGAACTCATATCCAAAAATAGAGAGTATTTTGGATAGCAAAGGATAAATAAAAGAAATGTAAAAAAAAAAATTCTCTCTGTTTCTAATTCAACATGTCAGCTTTCTCTAGTCCCTGTGTAAGAGATGGTAGTCCTTGGAATTATTTCATATATTAAAAAAATAAATATCTAAAATTGGAAACTCAGCCTCAGGCCTGTGTTGCACATGACAAATGGTCCAGGTATTTAAAGTTATATTTACTATTTCTAGTTTCAAGAGAACACATCATTTGAAAAGCAGCAACTACAGAAGTTCAAAAGTTGCCCTGGTGCTGATCTTGAAGAAGAGGCTCAGCCTATCTCTTCACTTTGTGCTAATAAGTCTTATTTTATTTAAAATAATATGTTTCCACCTTCTGTGCATTTGATAATCTTGCCCCTCTCAAATATTTTCAGAAAATAGTCATTGGCAATGCTTCCAGCAAAAGAGACAGACATCAAAAAACCCTTTGGGGGAGGCAATTGCAGAAGAGGATTCTAAATCTGCCTATATAAATTGGATTTTTCTAAGTTCTCAAAATTAAGGTAACTGTGCACATTTCAGAATGAAATACAGTTCAAATTTTACAAAATACTCTTTCCCTTTCAGATATTTTAATGCATATATGTATAATACATATACATAGTTATGTAAAATATCTCTAACAGAAATAAAAGCTGGAGCTTCCAGGGATTTAATTTTTTTTCAGTAGGGTTTTAATTTCCTCTGACACCTTGGAGAATATAAAAGAGCATGTGGGGAAGTATTGCCATGTCTGTAATTCACAAGAAGAAAAAGCATAAAACCAATTTCTTTTTCTTGTTGTTATTTATAAACGTATGAATTCGAAAATATTTTTTAAATGTAACATTCATCAAAATTGTATTAATTTTGTAGAGAGGCTGTCCCAGTCTAACTAGCATGCTGATTCCCTGGTTATTTTTATTTATCCAGAGGTGAGAAGTGATGAAAGGAGATTTAAGCTGCTCTGAAAGGGTCTGTCTGATGTCAGTCACTCAGAAATATTCTGTAGCTCTCAGTTTCTGTCAGTGGGGGTGATTTGACACCTTTTCTGTAGGAGATTTGAATATGAAGAGCTCAGGCAGTTATCAGGGTATCTCATCATAAAAGTTGCCCTGGTTTGGGGTTTTTTAGGCTTAGTTGGGTGCCAAAAGCTTCCTCATGCTTCTGCATGGTCCAGCATTCTGCATTTCATTCTCCTGTGGGGCACAGGCCTTTCTCATCTTGGTGCATTATTTTCTTCTAGGACACAGCTGAAGTTCTGGTTCCCTGGATGCAGCAGTTCTTGCCCCTGTTTCAAATTCTATTTTACTGAACGATCTTAGGAGGTCTCTGTGGGCTTTGCTCCTTCTCAGTGCTGTTCAGACCATATTAGATGCTTCCTTGCTGTTTCCTTTATCAGCTTCTCTCTTTCCTACCTTTAATTCAGATATGAACCTTCAAGAAAAAAAAAGTGCAGTTAATTTTCTCTAGCCCTAATATGACTTTTTTTAAAAAAAGAAATTAATCTGAATCCTACCGTGACTCTTTATTTATACCCTCTGCAGTGAGTCTATAAGGTATAAAGATCATTTCATGTGCTTCTCTCAATTAAAAATCATGTTTCATGTTGAAGAACACTGGGCTGTTCTGAGGTAAGCATGAAGGAGTTTATATGGATTTCTCTCAGAGAATGACTTTTAGCAATTCATCCTAATTGAACACATTGCATACAATGCTCAGTCCCGTAAAATTATTTTTTGTATTATAATAACTGCATTTTAGTAGGAGAATTAGATTTCTACTCCAAGAATATGGGAAGTTTTGTCCAGTGTAAGCCAAAAGAAAATCCCTATTTGCTGACAGTGAAGTAATATTTATATCATGGTATGGCAAAACCCTGGCCTCTTCCAAAATGGCAGTAATTACAATAGCACAAGTACAAATAATTCACTTTCTTTTTTTATTTCTTTGGTTTTTGTGTGTGTGCTCACTGCATGGGCAGGAGTTGATGGCAGCCTGTGCTCAGAAGAATGTCCCTGTTGGTGCTGTTGCCTTTTGCTGTCTTAGAACTGCTATGTAAAGCCTGAAATATTTTACACACATGCACAGTACATCTCTAATAATTCAGCTTCCTTGACTATCAAATGTTGTGCTTCTGGTTTCATGTGGATTTTTGCAGGATTTGACCTGAGAAGGAATTGTTTTGCAATTCCAATGGATATTTTTTTTCCCCTAAGACATTATCTCTTCCTTTTTAAAGTGTCCCAGGAAAGGCTGAGCTGCTTTGCTGTTGTTAGTGGTTTTGCTGGTGTAACTCTTAAAAATAAACCTTGAGTGATCAGAATAAACCTTGAATGATCAGTCAGCTAATGGCAGCCATGTCTCATTATGAGACTCATCACTGTTTTTCTGACTAGAAGGTCTGTTCATACAGTACATTTATTTCCAGGAAAATACCTGCATATTTACCTTTCTAAGGACATCTCTGCCATTTCCCAAGTACATCACCACTTCCTTTGAACTTTGCCATATGAAATTGCTGCACATTTTTGGAATAATTACAATTCAGCTGTGACTTGACTTTCCATTCCCCAACAGAAAGTGATATAGGTCTTTATTTCCCAGCAAAGTTTTCCCTTGGTCTCTGCTGGTGACAAAATTTCCCTTCTAATTTTGGCTGTGAAGGCTTTGAAAAGAAGTCATCGTTTTTTAATAATAAATAAGCATATTTGTGCAAATCAAAATGGGGATGAGTTAGATGGGAACTGCAAGCCCTGTGCTTGCTGTACCTCACATTTTACACATGTATCTTGTTTAAAGGCAAGCAAAGCATTTGAATGTGAATTCAAGGACAGGCTGTGCTCTTACTGTTGCTTTGATCAGTCATTTCTAGATGTGCTGTTTCCTCTGTCACGTTCAGAGATTACATTTGGAAACTTGTTTGATTCTGAAGCTCATAAATGAGTAAATGTTTATATTTTTGGATTAACTGAACTGTGAGAATTTCACAGAAGATAAGAGTGGATTTAGAGCTACAGCTGAGAGCCAACAGCCAGCTAGCTTAAAGAAGTTTCGGAGTAGGCAGCTGTAGAAGGCTTCTCTCAGATTTTATGCAATTTAAATACAATTCTCAGTGAGTTACATGAGTTACACTCAGGGTAATCCTAAACAAATAATCATTAGAGACTAATTGTCATATCTGAGCTCTATATTTCCATTTCCTTTGCTTCATGTAAAGCAAACCAATAATCACCATCCTTTTAGTAGCACAGCCCCCAGTGCCCTGTATCCATCTTGCTTTGTCTAATACATATTAGGCTGTGATCAAAAGTTTGAATTCTTGTAGCAATGCACTTTATTTATTTCTCTGTTTGAATGCTTTGCTCTGTGTTCATCTCTGCCTGTCCTTTCTGGTAATTCCCCCCCCTGTGAGGTACTGAATCCTCTCCTATTCCAAAATTCAGCACATTATTTTAAGTGGCTGAGATAACTATTTGTAACCTCCAGCTCTGGTGGGGGCAGCTGTGCTTTGTCTTCAGTTTTTAGTTCATCAAAACAACCAGAGATCTTCACCAGAGGTGCATCACACGTGGGTAACAAATACAGCATCAATCAACACATGACCTCCTAATCTTGCAGCAGGCCCTGAACTGGCAGATCTTATGGCTTGAAATTACTCTTATGTGCTTTGAAGCTCCACCTTTATTTCCTGTCAGGGTGTTTTTTTAACATTTTTTAATATCCCTCTTTTTCTACACTCTGCACTCTACCCCTTAGCACAAATATGTTTAATATTTTATGAACTCCTTGAAGAGTGGTATGTGCTTTTTGGTACAGGTCATGGAGAAGGAGAGTATCTCACCATCTGCTTTGGTAAAATTGGCAATCCCTTTTAACTTTCACATGTGAAAAAACAGGAATAATTTTCTTTTTTTAAATCAATATCCTCTTAAAGACCAGTGTTGTCAGAGAAAAGTAGAAGATGGCGTGTTCATAGGTTGGTAATTGGATGAGTAATTTTTGAAATATTGTTATATTTATTGAAATCCAGCAGTGATAAAATCATACCTGGATGGCTTGTTTGATGTTTTTTAGGACATATCAAGTTCTTCATCTGTTTCTTAGAGAAATAATTGCTGTGGTAACAATCTCTTCCATCACACTGCACCCTGGCACAATTTCTGTGGCAACTGAAAACCAGAACTGGGTAGGAAAGTGAAACCATTTTTGTGCCTCTTAAGCTGCTCCTGTGGGTCTTGCATCCTCACAGCAGAAGGGGAGCTGGAGCTGCTCATAAGTAGCTGAAAACCTACAGAATTTGTTTAAGAATGTAATTGGCAGTTGCAAACACCAGATTGATTTGGAACAATTCAAACCAACAAAACCTGCCATTCTGATTTTGTGAAGTCTGTGTCAAAATGACTGTGATGTATTTACTCTTGTTTCATAATTCTGTTGCATCTGCTTGATTAAACATTTAAGCAATTGAAAAAGGGTAAATAATTATTGAACCTAACAAATGCACACAGGAAAAATCAGCTGACCTTCAATTCCAACACTTCAGCTTCTCTTGACATTTCCTTTATTTTGAGCACCTGCCCTAGCAAACACATTTCTAAGTAATTTCAAAAGCTGTTCTACATTTAGTCAGACAAAATGAAGTTAACAATGGAATGACTGCTTGGGAAATGAAAATTATTTGGGTTAGAAGAGACTAAATACTCTGTATCAACAAGAAGTATGGCTGAGCTTAAATTAGGACATGCCCACTGTATTTAATCTTTTATGAAAACTTATGAGTAGATAATTTATTTAGTGTGTAATCCTGTAGTGGAATGTATAGAATACCCAGGAAATAAACAGTTTTATGGGGTGGTGTGTGTGGGGAAGAGATTTTCTGGTGTCTTCTGGAATATGTGTTGTAGTTCAGCAGAATGTATAGAGAAGGAATTTAAAAAAATTAATGTATCATATGGTGGTATGATTCATAGTGTAATTAACTTGATTAACCCCAAGCCAACAGGTAATTATCTGCCCTATAAGTCAGATCAGTCAATGTCCAGATAAGTACTAAAATATTATTGGGTATTTTTCAGAAATATGTTGTACAGCTCGTATTTTGCCTTGCAGAACAGAAAAAAGGGAGCTTTTTTTTCAAAGAAATATTTATTGCTGCTGCTTTGAAAAAGTAGGGATTCAAAGGTAGATTCCATTCAAATCACTCTAGATTTAATTTTTTGGGGTAAATGGTAGTGAAATAATCCATGAGCTTTCTGTTTATTTTAAGACAAGATAAATTACAATGGGTTTTATTGTGCACAACACTTTGGGAAAGAACTTTATGGGAAGTGATGTGAAGAACTCCACCTTACCTCACATGCCTGAAGTTTATAATGGACTTTATTCCCTTCCTTATTACACTGTGCTTCCAGCTGAGCAGCTGATAGTGGAAATACTGGATTGTTGTTAATCTAAAGGTAATGCTCAGAGTGAAGTGGCAGAATCTGAACTTCAAGCATTCAAAATTTATAAGTTGTAGCCACCTACCTAAAACTGCCCTTGCAAAGGTCACACACATCAAACAAACAGCAGGTCAACTTAATATATAGAATAATAATGTATATCACTACATGCTAGCACTGAGAGTTATGTAGATTGGAGGATTTAAACAATAAGTTTATCACAGAGGACACTTCATAACACAGACTTTGACCTCATTAATAACCCTGCATTAGATAAAATACAGATACACAGTGAACCGTGAGCTAAAAATATGAGAGAAGAGATGAACTGGAGCTGCTCCTGCCTGCCTGGTTGTATCAAAGTTATCACAGGCCAGTGAAACACAGAATAGAACAAAATCCTCCGTGATCTTTTAGTCACACACCCTTGGCAGCCCTGATGCCATTGACGTCAATGTCAGAAAAGTTGGGAATCTGCTGCTTGTTATCTTCCACAGGATAGCAGGTGTTCAATCAAAGTTGTTAATGTATTTTCTGTGGATCTCATATACTTTAAAAGCAAGTAATTAGAATTATCCACAGATACTTTGTAACCATGAATAATTCATTTCCTGTGCATCAATAAAATAATTATTGCATATTATAATTCTTAGCTTTCTACTTCAATAAAATTGCTCACATCATGTCACTGTCATAGTAATGTGCCTTTTTATTTTTCATATTAATGAAAATTACCAGTAGAATGAGGAAAATTGTAATAAGGTTTTATGTCACCTATAAGCCTTTTCCACTGTACTGCACTTAAATTAGACAAGATCTGGATTCTGGTTGATTGTAGATGGGTATTCTTGCCCACCTCAGACACTTAATGCTTCCTTTCTGAAATGATTGTTAAGTGTTTTAGAGCTCTTTCTTTAGCTTAACTAACTCAATTACCAACTTACTTTGTAAAATTCAGACAATTTCTTTATACTTTTAAAGCGCTTTTTCTAATCTTGTTCCTTTATTTGTTTAGAAATTCACTACAGTCTTGATCCAGAATGATTTCACACATGAGGAATATATTATCTTCTTCAAAACCATATTATATTAAGCAATCATTTAAATCTGTGCTGGCTTAAGATCAATTTCTATATGAATTTATTTTAAATGACTTATCTTTCAGACTATATGTAATGCTCATTAGAAATTTTTATTTCAGCTGAAATTTATTTTTTGGTTTTTAAAACCACTAAAACAGCAGAGCAAATAGTTTGGGGTTAAAATAAAAGGAAAAATATCAACCAAACAAAGCAAACAGACTAAAATAAATTCTTTGTTGGAATACTTAAAACCATATTGACTGTGAAATAGTTAGATTTTTTTAATTGTGCACTGCCTTTTAGAAATTTTTTTGTTCTTTTCACTATCAAAATGCTTACAGCATTGTGGCTTTACTGCTTTTAAAAGATTTAAAAGAGTCATTTTCAGGAATGGAAGTTGCAGTGGATCCATAATGTGGAATAACCCGAGGTCTGGAGAGACTGGAGCCATTGTTATTTGGATTTTACAGAGCCTAGCAAGGCTTTCCTGGCTGTGTTCTGATTGCAGAAGGACTTGGCCAGCCTGAGCTGCCTCATCTCCATCTCATCCCCTGACAGGAGGTGAGGAGGTGGCCCCAGCACTGGTGGAAAATCCTGGTGTGGGTTGGGAGGTGCAAGAGCAGCGTGGGGACCTTCAGTGAGGGAAATTCCCAGTGGGAATAAAGAGTTCTAGGGAGAGGGGGAATTGGTCCAACCCTACCTGAGGTCATCTGCTTCAAAGAGAGGAGTTCAGAACACTGATTTTTGATTTTTGCTTATTCTCTTATTCCTCTTGATGTCTAATTGTGCTTTGTTACTCTCTGAGCATTTAAAGAAGGGGCTGGACCTGAGTCTCACTTGTGGAAACCTCAGAGCTTTTCCCATTAGGATTAAATTAGGAGCACAGATCATGGCAGGATCAGGTAGGAAGGTAAAGGGATTCTGGGCAATTCTGGGCCAGGACAGCATCCTGAGCCTAGACTACAGTTTCATTTGCTACTTTCTTTGCAGTTTTCCAAATAGTACCAAAATTCTGACACCTCAGGGATAGTTTCATGTTTACCTTGATTTGAATTTGAATGAACGGTGTGAAATGAAAAGAAATGGTTCTTTCTTGAAAATTATTTAGATTTAGCAAAGTATGGATGAAAATAAATCCAAATATACTGTATTTACTACTGGAAAAAAATCCAGAATTTCTCATAGCCCTTCTTCTTTTAGGTCTTTCCTGGCTTTCTTTTCCAGACTGCACAGGTAATTATTATAGATTAAGCATATATTCATCAAGCAGCACTGGCCAGGCTGTTCTAAAAGGGGAGTGTTGTGGTCACTGAAATATGAATTAACATCTTCAGGGTAGGATGGGAGAGAGAGGGGGAAATAATGTGCATTTGAATAAATCTCACTTGAGGCTATAATTATACACCAGCAACAAGCTGATGTTGTTTTACTTTCTGTATTAGAATATTTATTTGTTGATTTCAACACTGTTTTACTGATTTTTGTAAACTTAGCAAAAAATATATTCTGCTTATAAGGGGAAATATGCTCAGTTTTGTAAAAGGCTCTAGAAATATTTTTTATTTCCACAATTCACAAGCTCAGGTTTTCATAAAACTTTTATTGTTGGTCTGAATTTTAATAATTTCCCCCCCCAACCTATGTTTAATTTAAAGAGTAAGTGCAAGAAAATTAATTTTTTTAACTTATTGCATGCTACCTGTAACATAATGCAAGTACTTTAAATAATTTTCTCATAATGTGGAACAGAACTTAAATTAGCTAATAAACACAAAAATGCATTCTGTAAACAAAGATCAAAAACCACCCCAAATTAGGCAGGCATCTTTAGGAACTGAAAAATAAAATAATTGTTCTGTGACAAGCTCAGGGATTTAGACTTAGCAGAATATTAACTAAAATCTTTTATTTTTCCCATTACTGCAAGGCGAATGAACCTTTTGTTTGCAATCTGTAACTTTTAAATAGATTTTATACTGGGAAATGTAAATATTCAACTTAATTATGTGGTGTGAACCAAATGCTTTGTGCCTTATCTATAATACCATGGCTCTGTGCACATGTGCTGCCTTCTGTTATTTACTATTGTCTTAACTTCAAATTTATTGTCAGGAAAAGATCTTCCTTTTCCATCCTTCTGTCTGCTGAAACCTGGAGCTCAGTTCTGCTCATGCCTGCTTGAAGCACAAAGATACAATTGTGCTGTATGGTTTGACATCCAATTTAATGTTGAAATAATCTTAACAAAACACTATGGAAAATGCTAGGGGTGAGATAAAAAATGCTGTATTCAGGGTTAAAGAATATCACTGCCTGGTGATAATTTCTCTTCTCTTTCTTTTCTCAGTTCTATGCTGTGGAGCCACATGTTTTACACTCAAATATCTGTCAAAATTGATTAATTCTGAATTCTACTGCTACTTAAACATCTTTCCAGGCATGACCACATCAGTGTAATCAGTGACAGTGATGTCAGTGCAAGTGAATCCTTTTGAAATACATTTCCATTTAGCATTGATACAATCACACAATCAGACTATTAAATAGTCCATGAAATGGAGGCTTTGTATTGATCTCCTCCAATTGAGCATTCCAGTATAATAAGAATTTTCCAGTTATTTAACTTTGGGATAAGATTCACTCCTTTGGGCTCCTCTTGCTTGCCATAGCCACGGAATCCCAGAGTGGTTTGGGTTGGGAGGGACCTCAAAGCCCATCCAGCCCCACCCCTGCCATGGCAGGGACCCCTCCCACTGTGCCAGGCTGCTCCAACACCCAATGTCCAACCTGGCCTTGGGCACTGCCAGGGATCCAGGGGCAGCCACAGCTTCTCTGGGCACCCTGGGCCAGGGCCTGCCCACCCTCACAGGGAACAATTCCTTCCCAAGATCCCACCCAGCCCTGCCCTCTGGCACTGGCAGCCACTCCCTGGCTCCTGTCCCTCCAGCCCTTGCCAATTGTCTCTCTCCATCTTTCCTGCAGCTCCTTCAGGCCCTGCAGGGCCACACTGAGCTCCCCCCAAAGCTTCTCCTCTCCAGGCTGAACAATCCCAGCTCTCCCAGCCTTTGCTCCCAGCAGAGCTGCTCCATCCCTCTGCTCATCCTGGAGCCTCCTCTGGGCTCTCTGCAGCAGCTCCAGGTCCTGGCTGTGCTGGGGATTCCAGAGCTGGGCTGATTTTGTCTCTGCAGTGGGGTCTCAGCTGGGCAGGGACAGTGCCTGCTCTGCCTCTGGAACTCAGCTCAGGCCCTTCCTGCTCCAAAAATTCACACATCTTGTCCTGTTGTTCAGATGCCTTTAGAGAGGGACAATTCCATCAGCCCTGGAGACAGCATGGAGGGGATGAGTTTTCTTTCTAGGTGCTTGCATTGATTATCCAGACTTGTATGATCAGTATTAGGAAAAGACTGTTTTCCTAATGGGATGAATCTGTGGAGCCCTTCAACATTTTTCTCCTGGAAGCTTTTAAAAGATCTGCTTCACTGCCCTTTTAGCGGCTTTGAGTATTAGCAGGCTCTTAGTCTTGTATCTTGTCTGTTTTAATTTCAAAAAATATGGTGGGGATTCTTTTTCTTGCTTAAATGGTTTTGTGGATTTGGTAAAAGCAGCGTCCTGGTGAGGGAAAATGACTGGTGATCAGATGCCCTGAATTTGCTTTGATGAAACAATGAAACTAAGTGAAGAAATTGTATGTGCTGTAATGCTCATTCAAACAGAAAGACATTGAAAAACAGCTGCACCTGGGGAAAAAGATTAGGAAAGACACCTGGATATGTTCCAAATGTGTGCTTTCCTAATAATTAGCACATCATACACCTAGTTAGCATCTCATAAATAACCATAAAGTAGTCATTTAATGAATCACTTTACTTTGTGCTGTCAGAGGTTACAAAAAAGCAAAATACTTTGTTTATTTTAAGAACAAGGTGCGACTCTTCTTTCAGCATCATTAAAAAACTGCAGTAGGAGAAGTGGTGTCACCTTTATAGAGCAGCTGGGGTGTTTTTAAGCTATAGAGCATGAGCTATGTGCCATCAAGTGCATCAGTGGCAGCAGTGCACTGCTGTTTTGTGCAGTGTGTGGGGTTTGGCCCATTGCAGAGGATGGCATTGCTGAGGCATTTTCTGACAGAAAATCCCTTGTTTGTGGCCTGAGCCCTGAGTGGGAATCTGGTTGGGCATAGGAGCTCCTTAGGCTGCCCATCTCTGTTCTGTGGAAGTAGACTGAGCTTATTTAGTGCTAAGCAAAGCACCAGTGCATCCTGACATGCTGGGCTGTGCAGGGCTGTGCCTCAGGGCGAGGGGAGTTTCTGCTGCCCTCTCTGGGCTGAGATCCAGCTGTGGCAGAGGGCTCTGCTGGTGCTGAGCTCTCAGGCTGGGCTCATGCCAGGGAGCAGAGAGGCAGGATGCCCTCCCATGGGCAAGGGGGAACCCCACAGTTAAAGAATCAGCTCCTTCCTGAAGATAAGGAATCCCAAAGCTCCATTTGGAAAGCCAGGCTTTGATATTTTCAGGATTCTGCTCCCAGGGAGAGTGGATTCCTTCAGGAGAAAGGGGTAGGGCCTTAGTGGCAGGAGGGTTGCAGGAAAGCTGGTCAATATTCAGGATAACATCCTGCAAGCCAAGAACAGGACAGCAGCCAGGAGGCCTGCAGGGATGAACACACTGCTCCTGGCAAAACTCAGACATGAAAAGGGAATAGATGGAAGATGGAAGCACAGACAGGTGTTCCTGGGAGGAATATAGAGAAGCTGAGCACACAGGGGTGGGATTGGGAAAACCAGAGTCCACTTGGAGTCAAATCTGGTGAGAGTTGTCAAAGGCTACAAGCAGAGCTTTCATAAATTCATCATGAGCCAAAGGAAAATGAGGGAAAACAGGAGCCTGCTGCTGAGCTGGGGCAGGACCCTGGGGCACAGGGTGTGGGGAAGGCTGAGGTGCCAAACATCTCCTCCATCTCCTCTGCACGAGCAAGGCTGGCTCCAGAAACCCAAGGAGGTCTTTGCTGTGGTGGAATGGGACCAAGTTAGGGAACACTTCAACTGGACATCCCAAAGTCCCTGGGCCTTGATGGGTTCATGCACAAGGCTACTGCCTGATTTCTCTGTGAGGCCAGTCTCCATAACCTTGGAATGGTCATGGAGCCTGGGAGAGGGGCCTGAGGACTGGAGGAATACAAATGTCCTTTCTCTGTTCCAAAAGGACAGGAAGGAGGAGCCAGGGCACAGCCAGTCATCCTGTCCCTTGTGACCATCCAGGGTGGAGCACCTGAAGTGCCTCTCATGAAGAACTTCCAAGTTTGTTCTTGTTATTGTATTTTTAATGTGTAAAAAGATGCACTTCTGGAGGAATTGCTTCTATAGGAAAAAGTGTTCAAAGTCTGGCTTCTACATACAGGCTTTGAAAATTAAAAGTAGCCAGATTTTTAAACCCTTGGCCATGGTGGTGGTTATGTGAAGGTACTGTGAACAACTAGAGAAATCAAACATTCCTTTAAAAATCCAGGCCAAATTAAAGCTCAAAACTTTTAGGTAGTAACTGTTTTGTTCTATTGCTATGCTGCATTTATTTGTACAGACTAAAAGCCCTAAATTATGCATAACTTAAATTTCTCATTGGAATTCACAATTACATTCCCAGAGAAATATCCAAGTTAGTAGTCAGCTTTGCAAATTCTTCATTTTTTCCTTTCCTTCATAAGGAAGGGAAACTTACCACTGACATAGCCAATCAGAAGGGAAAAAACAAAGTACAAATTTAGGCAAAATATTATATTCTCTTTTTCTTCTATTCAGAATTAATGATAATGTTTGTGATTAGTCTGTCACATAAAATACAAATAATTAAATACAACAAAGAATTAATTAAAAAAAATAGTTAAATAGAGCACAGCACTAGGGAGCTTTTCTTGTTTGCCTAAAGTTAAGTAAATATGCTCAATGTTGTAGGATCCAGGTCTATAAATACTGGGAAGAGAAGCAAAAAGGGAGGTTTGGAAGGTGGAGTCTGCATTTGTACTCTGGGCTGGCTGCAAGTCAGGGTGGCTGTTGGAGGTGTGAGTGGTGACTTGTGTAAATCTGATTTTGAAGCTAATTTATGTTCACTATGTCTCTTGTATGAGGCTGATCCCGTTTTTATCTTCTGCTTTTGGCCTCTTCAGTACCTCCAGAGATTTTTTTTTTCTTCTTGTTTCACACACAAGTGAAGATAGTTTTTGATGTCCTAATACTTTTTTGTAACCCAAGACTTGGGTTTAAATGCTGAACATAATAATTGTGTTTCTTATCTAAAGACAGATAAAAATAGATGAAATTCTGAAGTGATTCAGCTGGTACCATGAAACTAATTATGTTCGTTGGGCCCATAGAGTAGGGGGAAAAACAACCAATACATAAAAAATCTGTTGAAGAAACTTTTGAATAAATAAACTGAAAAGTATCCTTGGAGAGCCTTTGACATCCATCAGCCTTCTTTATGTGGTAAGTACAAACAAATATCTGTGGAAAGAAAAACTCTGAATTTTCTAATGTGGTGAGTACAGGGAAGGTATTTTTGGATTTCTTAATGTAGCTTTCCATTCTGCAATGCTTCATTAGGTGTTATCAACAGCAAGGAAAACTGCCAATCATCCTAACAACTAACTGCTTTTAAAAAGCCATCTAGTGACTTTAATTATGATTAAGTATTTATGAAATTAAGTAACACCGAATACACAAATTCCATCTGGTAATGATCAAGGTGTTTATTTTCTCCATATTGTTAGGCTTTGCTTTTGCAGAGCACTCTGAGCATATGCACACTTCTGAAGTTAGGAGAAGCCTTTTACATAACCAACATATTTTAATTACCTTGAAAAATAAACCCCCAAAGACCTCTAAGCCCCCTTTGTTTCTCCAGTAAGCAGCTGTGCTCTTTACCTCTCATTTTTATTCACTGTTCTTTCCGTGATTTACCTTCCCTCAAAATTCTTTCCTGGGAGGGTGGAGAGGCCCTGGGATAGAATTCCCAGAGAAGCTGTGGCTGCCCCTGGATCCCTGGCAGTGCCCAAGGCCAGGTTGGACATTGGGTGTTGGAGCAGCCTGGGACAGTGGGAGGGGTCCCTGCCGTGGCAGGGGTGGGATGGGATGAACTTTAATGTCCCTCCCAATCAAACCATTCTGGGATTCTGTTGTGTTTTTTTTGGGATTTTGTTTGTTGT
Organism: Notiomystis cincta; assembly: GCA_013398075.1. NCBI lineage: Eukaryota > Metazoa > Chordata > Aves > Passeriformes > Notiomystidae > Notiomystis > Notiomystis cincta. The sequence goes on along the minus strand of VZRX01021163.1, from coordinate 41,469 downwards.
TTGTTTGTTTGTTTTTCAATTAACAACTGGTTTATTATTTTACAGTCTGAAATAATTGAAGTACTACTACTGAGTGAGGTTAGCCCTACAATGTTCCATAGCCTGGGAAGTCGAGTTTGGGATAACACGTCCAACATCCTGCTCTAAATAAGTTTGAGCAGGGACTTGCTTTCCCATTCTACTTCATCTCGTCCAAGAGCTTTACCCCAATAGTATTAAGTAATTATTCCTCTAATTTTCTGCTTTTAATTAACAGAAAATAAAAACAAATAATAAACTTAAACAAAGACACTTTGGGCAGATGAACCTGAGAAGTCTGCAAGAATTTTCCAAGAATTGTTAGCTGAGGTTTTTTATTCATTTACAAACTGTTAGGATACCTTCTGAATATGCATTTCTAAATCTAAATATTGCAGCATTTTGGAAAATTTGAGGTCTAGTCAGGACTGGATGAATATTACCCAAATCCATAGGTATGAGATGAATGTAGGTGGAAAATAGCTGAAAAAACCTGTGTGACTGAAAACACCCTGTTAGGTCCCTGAGGAATTCAGAGACTTAACTAGTGTATAGCTTTGTAATCAATGAGAGTAATCAACTGTGAACACGTCTTGCAGCTAAGAGCTCAGTAACATTTGTTAGTATCATTTGAAGTATCTTTGCAAATCTGGCTCTCCATCCTTCTGGCATATGGAATCCTCCTCCTCTCCCTCGATTGTGCTGTTGCTTTTGGCAGCACTGGTAGTACTGCCCTTTTTACTATTATTCCTCCTCCCTGTGCAGAAACTCCTGTTTAATTTGCTGTAACTTTCTGCTCCCTGACAGTCAGAACCAGAACCACAGTGGGTTGGAGCACATCCATCTCTTGGCTGGACCCATTGCTTCTCACTGTCTGTTCTTCCCCTCCCCTGCACATTTCCATTTTCCATGATGCTCACTGGGCACCATTTCTGTGTTTGGAAGTATTTAACTACTCTCAATTTTTTTGTTGTTGTTTTACTTTCCTTTTCTGGCTCTGAAGATATTTTGCTGATAGGCTATTTTAACTCTGGGAGGATGGGAGCAAAAAATCTAAATCAAATACCCTTACCTTAATTACCCTTATTATCCTTACCTAAACTTTTTTGTTTGGTTCACTGCACATACATACACACAGGAAAAACCCAACCTATTAGTCCTCATTCTGTTCTAAGAAATAGATTGACCTGACTTAGCCATTAGAGGTTTTAGGTGTTGGACTTTCATATAGCCAGGCAGCAATCTAACATAAAATTTCCCTGGGCCTCACCTTGATGGACCAAATTGGAAAATTGAAAAAGAACTCAAACTTAATTTATAATTTTAATATTCCAAATTATGTAGGCAATTCCACAGTTAGGCAACATGTCCTAGTGCAGTTATATGTGTTTTCATTTTCAGAAGACTCTTCAGTACATATTTATAAAGAATTAAGATTTCTGTGAGTGCATTTTTGTGCTTGTGCTCTTTCCCAGGCACTTTGTCACTCTCTCAATTTTTTCTTTTATTTTTTCAGATTAATGTTTAAATTAACCCTGCATTTTGCAAATGATTACCCTGATGTTTAAAACTTTTATTTGAAGAGCTCTCCCAAAAGGGAGCATATGTCAAATTGTGTGTTGGTAGTTAAAAACATACATTTCCATCATTCAGTAACCAGACAAGTCTAGTGTGCTTATTTCCTTGCACTTGCCAGGCAAGAGAGCTTATATTATATGACTAAACCATCCAACTTCAGTGGCATTAACAAATTATACTCAAAAAAAAAAAAAACCAAAACATTAAGTGCTGCTTCTTTGCAATAGATAGCAGCTGAAGAACTCAGTAATAAATATATTTGTGTTTTCAAGTAAATAACCCAAGATGCAGAGTATAATAGAATGATTCTACAAGCCTTAGCTCTGAAACAAATGGACAAGAGAAATAGAAGATAGATTTTAAATGTTATTTGTCTCCCTGTAAATTACGCATTTGTATTTTAAACGACTTTGCTCTTTAAATAATTAAATAAACACTAGGTTAAAGCCACTCATTTACGTGTCATAAGACTGCTCAGTGTTAAATGAGATTAAACGAGTCTTTCATTTTTGGCTAATAGTTGAATTATTAATTGTGCTTGCATGCCTCTATAGGGATTATTTGGAGAACAGAATTTAGGCTATGTTTTCCTAAGGAATACAGAGTGTCTGTTTTTAATTCACTGCTGAATTAACCATACTGGGGTCTGAGGAAAGGCTGCTGGCCACCAGCCAACGTCAATTGCCACAAGTCAAAAGAGCTGCATGCAGCAGGTCAAATTAAAAAAGTACAAAATGTTAAAGCTCAATTATTTAAATCAAAAAACCAAATGTGGATGATCAAATAAGCAGTTGAGAGTATTTGATTGGGAGCACATGGAAACCATCTGTTCCTCTTAAAGCAAACCTGCAGTAATAAATACAGGCAATCAGTGCTGTTCTGGCTGCACTTAGGACACTGGGATACCATTCTCTGACAATTTATAAAAAACATTTCAGATTATTTGTGGGGAAAAACATGTCCATATGCACATGAGAAATGCCCCATAAAAGTGTGAAGAGTTTTACCTGATTATTCTTCACTACAAATTACTGTTGTGTAAGTACAGATTTTTCCTGCTTTTTTTATTTTTTTTTATTTTAAATTGCTTTTACTTGATGAGCTGTCCATTCCAGATGGATTTCCAACAGAGAATTCTGAGCAGTGTTATTTTACATGTAGTCTTGTTGAATGGTCAAAAAAGTCTTACATTTATTTTATGTTTTTATAAAAGAGAGTTTGGTCTTTGGTGCTGGAAATGATTGAAAGTGAAGCAGAAATATCTCTCTGGTTTGATGGCAAAATATTTTTGATTGCTGTTGTGATAATTAATCCATTGCTGCTTGCTATAAGAGAGGTTTATAATAGTTGAATTCATTACCACTAACTGGGATAATTAAATAAAAACAAATGCACAGGGGGCTTGTCCTGCAGTCATTTTTCTAAGCTTGTAGTGCATATTTCCTTCATTTCAGCCCCATGGCAACCTCTCTCCAGGAACAGGAGTATATTTGGTGCTTTTATGCAGCAGCATTCTGAAATTTTATGGAAAGTTTCCTCCAAATAGATGGGACTTGTCCTCTCTTTGTGGAATGACTGCAGGGAACAAATGCAGTGATCAGGCACATGAAACTGCACAGAAGTGTTGGAGAGGGGCTGATTTTCCCTGAGTGTACATCTCTAGTATTACCTAAATAGTGAATCTTGTTGGTATCAGAATCACAGAATATTCTGAGTTGGAAAGGACCCACAAGAATCACTGAGTCTAAGTCTTAATTCTGTGGCCCATATGGGGGTCAAACTCATGACCTTGGTGTTATTGGCACCCTGCTCTAGTACTGTACAAAATAAAGGAATGTGTTCCTTACCTCCAGAATTCTTCAGTCTGCTCACTGACTTTAAAAATATTGATTTGCACAGGCAGAAGGTGCTACTGGAGCTCTATGAATCTCCAGGCTTGGTTGCCATAGGGGTACACACAGAGCACCACCCTTCAGTCAATTTTGAGAATGAATTTACTTGTTAAATTCTCCCTGTCCTCTCCTTCCTTACATTCAGTATCTGGTCTTTTGGTCAGAAATTCTATGTGCCAGGCAGGAGTTTTGGAGCTCTGCTCAGCTTCCTGAAGCCCAGGAACCTGGGATAAATAGCTGTTGCATGCACAGCAAGTACAATAATTCTGGAGATATTCCTGAAGTTAGTTTTGATAGCTCTGTGATGCCCAGTGCCTGTACCTAAATTAATATCCAGTAGTTCTGTTGTGGATGGAGTTTAATTGCTGCCAGTCACTTCAGAACCTGAAAAGTATTTTAGATGCTTCACAGGAGCAGAATTGAAACTGCAGGAAGACTTTGGGTCCAGAAAAAGCACAAGAATGTCAGTGCCTTTCTAAATGGTCTGTTTCTTTTGAAGATTTTTGTGCTTGTGAAAGCAATTTCCAAGAGACACAGAATCCTCAGTGAAGGAGGTTGGTATGAAACCTCAAGTCCCACCTGAACAGCCTCCTGAAGTGCTGTCCAAAGTAAAGCCTAGGAGGACGATTTTGGCATCAGGAGATGGAGGAGAGGGTTGGAGAGATGAATGAAGATGCCATGTCTCATCATTTGTGTCCTGCTCTGAGAGGGAAATCCAGTTTTAAAAGTTACAGTGAGTGTGTCCAAGAAGTCACAAACTCCTTCCACTTGTCCTTGTAAGAGGAACAACTGGAAGTCTTCAAACCAGCTGAGTGACTAAATCATAGTTTGATACCTGAGAGATTAAAGGAACCAGGCAAAGATATTCTGAACATATATACTATAAAATACTTACCTTTGAAAGCAAGGTTATCTAAATTTGCAAAACAAACCTAGGAAATCATTAAATAATTTACATAAATATGGAACTCCATTTTTATACATTAAAAACCTTGAGAAGATGTTCCCTCTCACTTATTTTTTTCCTCTTAATTTTCCTTTGGCTGTCTTGAAAGGATTTAGGCTGAGGAAAATTGGTAGGATAATATAATGTCCTTTATGTCTTCTACTTTTGGCTGGTAAAGGTTAAAGTTTTGGGCAGTCCTGCTACATGATATTCAGTAAACTGCTTGGTGATGGTAGGTAAATTTCTGAAGCAGCAAAATGGGGCATATTTCTCACTTTTTGTGAGTGTAACGTGTCCTCTGTGCATATTTTGAGTTTTGTGGGCAGAAGAAAGGCTAGACTGAAGTTCAGGTCAAGCAGTATAATAAAAATCTAAGTCAAGAGTCAAAAAGCACATTCATATCCTTCTTTTCTGGGAGTTTTGTATAAAAACCTGTTCTATTTTTCTTCATTGTGGTACTCACTGATTTTTCTCCACCTGTGCAACTGTGAAGTTGTACCAAGGGGGAGACCTCATGCAAACCTCTGTTCTTTGAAGTAAAAAATCTTTACTAAATAAGAATGGCTCTAAAACAGTTTAAAGGCAAGCAACATCATGTACTTGATGGGAACAAAATACACTTTTAAAGCCTTCTTGGGTAGTCTTCAGAATGTTTTTACAAAAGTCAAACTGAAAATCTGAAATTTCAAATGCAGGTGCTGTTGTATATTTGGAATAATGATCTTTCAATAACCCAGTGTTTTACTTCAGTGTATTTCAAATGTCTTTGTTCAATTACATAAAGTTATGAATTAATTAATTACAAGTACAGATGGGCAAACCAAACCACTTGATGTTGTTGGCTCTAGAAATAATGCACAACATAAGCACCTCTTTGAAATTTATGTAGAGGTGGCAGCATACTGCACAATTTTTTTTTCCTACCAATGGTTAGGCAACTAATTACAGTGTTCTCTATTTGTGCTGTCACTAAATGGTTTCACAGTGTGTAGCCACATCAGTTCTGTTCTTGAATTTGGCAACTTCAATTATTGCTGATAAAAGCTGACTTGTTCAGAAAGTCTAAACTATGGGAAGTATGCTATTAAATTCTCCAGGGATCCTGTTTTCATTTAAACTGCGTTCTTTAGCATCAAAAACTTGAATTTTCAATGAACAATTGAATTAAAAACGTCAATTATTAAGCAGAGCTCAAATCTTAGAATATGGAACGTCCTTCTGGCTCATGTAGGAACTGTTTTATTTCAGGTTAAAAATGCTGCAAGGTTCCCTAAGGACAGCTGAAAATTTTAAGATAAATTTTCTCCTTTACATGATTATAAAGTATAAACTTTGCTTTTTGTGAGGTGTGTGAGTGTAATGTGCTCCTACAATATCCATTAAAATAATGTAGAGAAGACAGCACAGTTGCTGACAAACTTTTAAAACTAAACTCTACTTTGGTGGTAGATGGGGAAAACAATTCCATCTTGTAGAGTGAATCACAAGGATGTAATTCAGGGGCTGTGGGTCAGACTGAAATCCCATAGAACTCACAGCCTGCAAGTAGCAAATTATATTAATGCCAAGGAAACAGCTATTAGTGGGTGCAGTGCAGAAGATCAACAGGTAATCCTCTTATCAAAGAGTTTGTCATGAAAGCTGACAACACAGCAAGAGAAAGGATGCATCAAGGAGTGAGTGATATCATGGTAAGATGCTGTGGTTTTTTCCAGAATTGCTTTTGTTTGTCAGGGAAGAGGAGTAAAAGTTGCTGTGTGAAGGAGAACTAGTGAGAGATAGGAGCAGAATGAGGTGGATGAGCAAGGACAAGCAGAAGAGTAAAGGCCAAGGGGTTGTGAAGACAACAGAAGGAAAATTTGGGGCTAATGACAGAGTTAGGTGGGGGAGGGAGACGAGAGCTGGCCGAGAGCCTTGGAGAGGCAGCTGCTTTAGGAGGCAGCTGGAGCAGCACAGACTTGGGATAGGTTAAAGAATGTGTCAGAAATGAAGACAACAGAAGAGAATTTCCCCTTTCTCATTGCAGTGCTTGGGTGGTGCTGATGCACCTTGCAAGGTGCAGGGATGTTGTGTGTTCCAGGCCATTTCAGCAGCTTCATCTCCTGATAAGCTTCCTAACATCTCTTCTGAACCTGACATTTATTTTCTTTTCTGTGCTGTCTTTGAGGCAAAATTCTTTTCTCTTGTCCTCACTGCAGCTCTCTTATCTAAACTGCAGATCTTTTTAGGAGTTTACATCCATTGACAGAAGTTTTGCGTACCAGTCAAGCACAGAAAGTATTTAAGGATTCTTCACTTTCTCACTTCAGATGTTACAGAAAAAGAGAATTAAGGAGGTCCTTGCAGATTGTCTGTTATTGTTGCTGCTATTCTTGGTTTTTTTTTCCTTCACAACCTTTTCAACGACATAAACACTTGATTTTGCAGAAATAAATGACCAGCTGTTGACAAGTAACATTCAATACAAGTGTCATCTGTGGCTGTGTGCACTTTATCAAATCCATAATCTAGTAAGCACTTGATTAGAAAGCAAAATGCTGTACATAATATTGAATTTAAAATTTTCTGTTGCTCCCAGGGAGTTATCACATTTCCTTGTAAAGCAAACTTCTTTTAGAGGACTCTGCATTTCTGTTGTCAATCAGTAGAAAACTTCATTCATTATTTTTGCGGTGACTGAAGTACACCACATTTTTTGGGTTTTTGTCTGCACATTTTAGTCTCCTAGATGTTTACAGGGGCTGCATATTCTTCACTTGGTTTTTCATCACATTCCTAAAAAATTTAAAGGTGCTTCCTTTGAACAGCACAATTACCTGAAAGATGGGGGGGGGGAAGGGGGGGGGTTGATTTGTTTGTTTTGCTGGAGTTTGTTTGTTGTGTGTTTGGGGGTTTGATGGGTGCTTTTTAACTGAAAAGAAGATTCCTCAATTACATCTGTTGATAGGAAGGAGATATTCCCTAGGATAAACAGATATTCCTTAGGGATTCCCAAGGAAAATGGTTTATGAGAGATCAGAACAAAGAAACTGTCAAGATTGACAAATAATGAGATATCTGCAGGATTAAAACACTCTGTTTTTAAAGTAAGCGTACATTAAAATATCAGTGCAGAGCTCTGTTAAAAGACTTGATAGAAATTTATGGAAAATGGATTTCTAATCTTTAAAGAATCAGTTTTATACATAGTTAGGAAATAGGACATGTGACATTAGTAGTAATTAATAAAATTTTAACTCAAGATATCCATTTATGATTTTTGGTAAAGTCATTATGAACACTAACATGGCAAGTAGGAAAAAAAATGGCATCAATCTCCTGAGGAACACATTTATGTTTTTAAATTAATATGTAAAATAGGTTGCCTAAAATGTAAGAACAGGTACAAACCATGGAGTACTAGTCATACCAATTAGAAATTGAACAAAGAATCAATACAAACAATTTTCCAAAATATTTTTAGCCAAAGGAAGATTTTCCCAGTCAATGGTGAATCCTAGATAGAGAAAAGTTGTGTATAATGCAAATGGAGAGAAAACAAGCTGCAGCTTCAAGATATTTTTTCCAGTTGTGTCCAACCCCAAACTGAGATTTCAGTAAGACTTTTAATAAAACAATAATCTGTGGGTTTAAGAGCACATTAAGATCTTTAAGCTTGCTATGTCAACTGCTGGCTTCTGCAGTTGCTTCAGTGATTTTTAATTCAGCAGATGAACTTTTGACATGTACTAAGTCTGCTGCGTTTTGCATGGTTGGGGTGTGTGGAGAGACCTCTGGGCATTCTCTGAACAAAGGAGGATATGAGACCAAGAAACTTCTGTTCTGGGAGGAGATGGCACTCCTGGAGCAGTGTCAGACCCTACAGCCCAGAGCTTGCCATGGAAATGGCAGGGCCATGGCAGCTAAAACTGCTGTTTTCAGATTGAGTTAGTTTGGGGCTTGTTCCTTTAATGCAACGTTTCAGTCAGAGAGGGGTTTGTGACTTCTAAAAGTCTGTGAAAGTGTTTTCAGGCAGCTTGTGATCCTCAGATCAAAAGGACTACATCAGTGCTTCAGTTCTTTAGGCATTCGGGACTCCTTTGTGGGCACTCTTGTAATTTAAATATAGCTCAAAAGGTGACACTTTATTTCAAACGTTGCAAGGGAGCAATAATTCATGGCAGAGATCTCCAGTTGGATTTCCACGGTCAAATGCCCTTGGAACTCTGAACTGTTCCCAGAATTTTAGCTGATGCCACCCCCTCAGTGTCCATAGGAGTGTCAGTGATGGGATTGCAGCACCAGGAACTGTGGCGTCTTTGACTCTCACGGTCAAGAATGTTCAAGGACAATGTTCTCCCGTGGATTTTCCAGTGTGGTCATTGCTCCTGGGATGCCTGGCAGCACAGGATATTGGGAGGATTTAGAAAGTGCTGTGGAAACCCTTCATGGTTTTAGATATTTCTGCTCCACGTCCTTTTGGCCTCAACAGAGAATGTGGAATGCAAGCAGTTTTTACTTGGAGTTTCGCTTTTTTTTTTTTATGAAGTTAGCAGGCTTTCTTTCCAGCTGTAGTGTGATGTTAAATGGAATTGTAGCTCTGTCTTTTTATTCCAGATCCTCAGAAAAAAATAGCAAAGGCCTAAATAACAAAGTTCTGGTAACTGCAATTAGAAGAGCACTCACCAAAATCACCAATAGGACAGTGAAGTGAAAAAAAATGCACTAATTTTGTACTTTTTGGAGTTTGATTTTTATGGTTTCTTGTGTCTTGGTTGTCATTTATTGCAGTATTAGACGTTTAGAAAGGTATGGCATGAATTTATATTGTCCAGGATATGAAATATGTGCAGTTTAAGCAGGATTTTGAGAACTTTAGTTTTACATGAGCTTGAAGCTTTGATGCTGGTTTGAGAAATGACTTAATAACAGTGCCTGCATTTTATCAATTAGTCATGTTTGTCTGCCCTTGTTAAAAACTAATATTGTTACACAGGATGCAGCCTAGAGTCACCTATGTAAGGAAGACCCCTTTAATATAGCACACTCTGATTCTGATTTCCTTTGGGATTCTTAAGAAGACAATAGGAATTGGAGGGTTGTCATATGCTGTATCTTGTTCCTAACACTTGAATCTGCAGAATTTTCCCTAAGTGTTTCCAGAAAAAAGGATTAGAAATGTTGGAGGTGCAGAGTGATCCTTCCCCTCTTTATTATTTGAGATTTTGGCAGACAATGGCAAAGATTTATTGAGTTGGAAATACCCTGAAAAGCATTCACTGCATGTGATTGTGACTTGTGAAGAATCTTCCAGGAATTATAGCTTGGACTTCTTAAAAATATTCTTGTATTCCACCACATCTTGTGGCAAGGAATTTCACAATGTAAATATGTACTGCATTAAAAATTATTTTAGGCATTACTTTCCTTTTTGGACTTCCAATATGCTACCTAATAATTATATTGATGGTTTCCCAGTTCTCATACTGTGAGAAAATGTATTACTCCACATTTAATTTCCTCATGATTTTATAAATCTCTGTAGTATTCTAATGCCTCTTTCTCACACTGTTCTAGCCAATCCTTCTATAGTGTTGTCCTCTCTAATCTCCTTATCCCCCTTCTCTGTGCTCTGTGGCTGCAGTATGAGAGTCCATTCTTCCATGAATTTAAGTCAAGGAGAATTCTTGAATATAATGTAATAATTAGATGGGTTATATTTTATTTTTATTTTCCAGAGATCTGACCACAGTGATATTAAGATCTCTTTTCTGAACTCTGTTGATTTGATTCAGTACCCATCTCTGAAAGACTTTTTCTTTAGTGTGAACTGCTTTGGACTTGACTGACATTTATCCCTGAGCTGGTCAGGATATGAAAAGTTCTTCCTGCAAGTCTTAGTCTAGTTAATGTGAAAAAAAATGTGTGTTGAGTATGTAATTCCAGAATAATCTCTGTGGCAACAGTTATTTGTGCCAGATTATTTTTTTTCTCTCCAACTGAAAAGTATGAAGTAAGCAGAGTGTTGGAAAGTCAAATAAGAGAAAATAGAAGCTCTAACATGCCTGCCAGTGCTGTGAATGATCTACCTGTCAGCACACAGTCTGCTCATGAAGATGAACATGTGCTCTCCTGCCATGATTTACATGGCTTGGTATGTTTGGAACATTATTTGCTGCAGTGAAGATGTCGTTTTTCCTGCTTTTCCTAGATTTGTGTAGACAGATGACTTCATGGCTAGAATTCTTTGTCTCTGTGCTGAATTGCTGCAATACTTTACTGTCTCTGTGGCTTATTATGGAGTGCCTGCTGTGCCAACACTTACCAGCAGTACTGTACATGCTGCACTTCACATGCACAACTCCTGCAAAAAGCTCTACAAGAGGAATTATTTAATGGATTCAGAGAGAGATGCTTTTGCTGTTGTGCTTTTTTAAAATGGGTAAGCACTGAATGAGTGCACAGAAGGCTCCAGGATGAGCAGAGGGCTGGAGCAGCTCTGCTGGGAGCAAAGGCTGGGAGAGCTGGGATTGTTCAGCCTGGAGAGGAGAAGCTTTGGGGGGAGCTCAGTGTGGCCCTGCAGGGCCTGAAGGAGCTGCAGGAAAGATGGAGAGAGACAATTGGCAAGGGCTGGAGGGACAGGAGCCAGGGAATGGCTGCCAGTGCCAGAGGGCAGGGCTGGGTGGGATCTTGGGAAGGAATTGTTCCCTGTGAGGGTGGGCAGGCCCTGGCCCAGGGTGCCCAGAGAAGCTGTGGCTGCCCCTGGATCCCTGGCAGTGCCCAAGGCCAGGTTGGACATTGGGTGTTGGAGCAGCCTGGCACAGTGGGAGGGGTCCCTGCCATGGCAGGGGCTGAACAAGATGATCTTTAGTGTCCCTCCCAACACAAAATGTTCCATGATTCTCTGAACACAGGTGGTGCAGGTCCTTGCTCTGAACAGTGCCTAAGTGTACACTTACCCTAAAGCAAGCGCCTGAAACTCTCCTTGAGATACTTGATCACCAAAATCCACACATTTTGTTGGTGGGTGGTCTAAAAGAGTTCAATTTTGTGCCACTTGTTTCTCTTAAACTTTTCTCAACAGTTTTGATGCTTCTTGCTTCAAAAGATAAGTCCTATGAAGAAGTATAAAATCTAGAGTTAGTTTATTTAGCATTTGCTTTTTCCTGGAAAGAAGTTGTAGTTTTGTAACCAACCAAGTATGTTGGCACTTGTAGCTGAATGTAGTAGTAAATACTAACTTGAGCTAAAGGGCTTTGACTTTAAAATCCAACTCTGTCTTTATTTCTTTGATACTAGTTTATGATTTTTTCCCTTGATGGCTAAGATGGATGTTTTCAACAGAAATCTTCACTGTGTGCTCCTCAAACCCTTCTTGTGGACTTTGTCAACAGCTTGGAAAACAGGTGTGCTAAGATTTAACATGGAGTTTGTGTTCCTTTTGATAGGACTTGCCAGTAACTCCCTTTTTTTTTCCTATACTGATATTATTGTTACAAGCTACCATGATAAAATAAGCACATCTTGAATGACAGTGTTGTAATTGTCAGGGTTTCTAAAACATAAATTTTTACTTCAAAAAGTTTTCAATATAGTCTGGGAACTGTCCTCTGCTTGCACAAATCTCTATCCAAAGCATTTTGAAAGAAGTGAATAATGTTACTGTGGCCAGCTAAAACCTGCCCTTTGTCCATTTTTACATATTTTTATATCACCAGGGTTGTATTGGTTCTTAAACTGAACTGATGCTTATGTGCTGTGTTTGGCTGAGACCACAGTAAACTTCCAGAACACTCCTGTTTCCTTCACAAAGACAGATGGTTGTTTGCCATGATACAGCTTTGCAATTTTCAAACAAAACGGGTAATATTTGTTTGTTATCATCAAAGTTATGCATCGTGTCTGTCTTCTTGTTACCAACATTAACACTTATTTTTCTTTTATTTCTCATCTCTCTTGTTTGGTGCTTACAAGTGTAACCCATTCCAAAGACCCTTCCCTCTGATTAAATTCCTTGGGCAGAATATGCATCAAAAGAATGAAGACATTTGCAGCTTTCAGCAGTGGACACTGTGTGTGTCCCAGAGGGAAATGGGCACAAAAGATGGAATAATTGGCAGCTGTGTCTCTGTCTCAAAGCCAAGGCCACCTGAGGAGGAGTGTTTGTGATTTGGTGTGTTCCTTGGGAGGGTCAGTGGCAGGGGCAGATACCTCACCAGGCCAGGGGTCAACACTCAGTAAAAGAGGGGAAAACCAAACTCTAACAAACTTAAACAGGCTCCTGATGGACTGACACAGATTTCCTGTGGAAACACTCTGAAAATACTCCCCAAACAACTTAGAGAATTTTTAGTTCAGTTTACAGGTACAGTTCTACCTCTCCTCAGTCTTTGAAGGAGTTTAGCCACCACCAGGTCTGAGAAAGGGAGGTAAATACACTCCTACAGTGACTAATATTTTCATTACTTGTGCTGGGGGATTAGTCAGTCTTCTGGTACCACTCCTGACCTTTGAGTCTGCCCCAATTTGCAGTGAAGATGTTGGAATAATCTAGGGGCATTTTTGAATGAGAGAGCCATAATCATAGAATTACAACATTATAGAGTCTTTCAGGTAGGAAAAGACCTTTAAGATCAAATCCAGCCATTAAACCAGCACTGCTAGGCTCACCACCAAACCATGGCCCTAAGTGCCACATCCATATGGCTTTTAAATACCTTCAGGGATAGGAAATTAGTATTTTAGAAAATATTATTGAAATAGGCTTTTTTCTATACAATATTAGACTTGTAATCTGCCAGTGGCAGATTGTTGTAAGTGCAATAATAATCGTTGCACAGGATATTTGACAAAGGAAAGAAAAGATTTTTAATAAAGTGCATTATTATTTAAATTTTTGTATGGAGAAATGTGTTTTTATTAACAGATTAAAGTTTGTTTATATCCCCTCTCAAATGCAATATATCTGTATTTAGTGTTTATCATGGTATACGTGCAGCATAAGAAAGATTAAAGCACTACTCATTCATACAAGTGATTTTATTACAGAGAATCTAAATAATATTTATTGTTTTGGTGGTGGGTTTTTAATGTGGTTTTGTGGGTTTCATTGGGTTTGGGTTTTTGGGGGGCTTTTTGGGTTTCTTTTTGGTTTTTTTTGCATGGGTTTTTTTTGTTTGTTTTTTTGTTGGGGTTTTTTGGATTTTTTTGTTTTGTTTTGTTTTTTGGTGGGTTTGTTTTGTTTTGTTTTTTATTGTTGTTTTTTTTTTTTTCCCAAAATATCTTGGGTTTGATTAGAATGATTTATTTTGGAAGGCCTCTCTGGATGCCCTGCTCTTGCCCCCCTGTGCAGTGGTGCCTTTCCTAGCAGATTGCTCAGAGTGTGTGCATTGGGCAACTCGTGTGGCTCCTGGAGTGTTCCAGAGGGGTAGGGAATGGTCTCCCACTGCACAGAGAACTCTCTGGGCACCCTTAAGCCACACAGGCTTTGATGTGTCCATGAGATTTGCTGAAGCAGTTTGTGGTTTGATATTTGCTGAAGCAGTTTGTGGTTTCACACTCCTCGATTGAAAAGCTTCCCCTGTCAGGGCTGGCTGCTTTCCTGCACCCCTCTGCCCTTTAGGACACTCTCACAACTGGGCTATTACCCCTGGACAGGCTAAACTCTGCTTTCCTGAAGTTCAGAGCTCTAATTCAGCTGCCCTTTTTCTGCTCACTTCTCTCAGGATCTTGGTGTGGTCTTTGCAGCCAAGGCTGCCCTCGACCTCCCCATCCTCAAACTGTTTCTCCTGTTTGTGAGGCAGGAGGCCCCAGAGTGTTTGTTCAGCCTGAGAACAAAGTTACCTCCTGGTTAACAGCTTTGAATCCTCCAGCAGGTGGTTTTCCATAATTTTAAACTTCAGAGTATTTGAAGACCAATGGGGTGGGGGAGGGAAAAACCTCAAAACATTGTGTGCTTTTTCAGACTATTTATTAATGATTCTGGTCTTGGATTCTCTCTGACATCTTCCACATTTCTTCTTTTTGTCACTTGGCTGTAAATATCACAATAACAGACTTCCCTGGCCCTTAGGAAGGCAATGCTCTCCCCACTTGTCTTGTACAATGGACTTATCATTGAGAGGAGCATTCCTGGCAGCCTCTGGAAGAGCTTTAAATTGAAACATCCTTTTACTGTGGAGTGGTAATCAAAATGTTTGTGTGTTATATGGGAGAGGAAAAGTAAGCATTTTTCAATTTTATGGCACAGAGTTTTTCCCATTGTTGTAAGAGTTCCATCATTAAAGAAGCCACTTAAATTGCCACAGAGGTCCCAAAGAAGTTCTAAAAAATGTTTGCTTTTGGAGAGCAGTGTTTGGATCAGTTGTAAGTGTAATTGCACTCTGTTGTCACAGGTTCTCCATGTGGCTTTGCTCTGTGTGTTCTCCTTCATGCACAAAGTACATTTGATTTGAAGCATTTTCTCCCAGGCCCTCGTGTGAAATACATCGTGTGATTTTCTCTCTCCTCTCCAACAACTGTGCATTGTTCAGGGTCAGGTTTTCTTCTCTATAAATACCCCCTTTCTGTATGATTTTAAAAACTGTGGCACTGCTGTTATATGCATTGCAGCAGTGTGCTCTGTGTGTAGTTTGGCAGCAAACTATAAATTGTAGTGAGTGCTGCCATTACAATATTGAGTGTTTTCCCATAGGAGGAAATTGTTCTTTGTATTCCTCTGGTAAGAGTTTTCAGGAATTTATGAGGATATGACCTAGCAAAGGAAGAGAACATGAAAACGAGATTTTAAAAGAAAAAAAAACCCAACATTATTTACCAGATTGTTATACTAGCAATAGGTCTTGTATTTTGTGACTTTTCCACTGGTTCAGTTTTTCATATTATCTGATTGGAAGCATTTCATGTAAGTGGTATCCATTTTTATGAGCTCATAATGAAACTCCATTTTCTCTTAAATTGCTCATCTGGCTCTAGATGAATACAGATGGGTTTCCAAGCACCCAACATTTCTTGAGGTCATGTATTTGGAACCATTTACCATGTGATTTCATAATCCATGGCTTCTAGACTAGATCCCTAGGCAGGCCAACTTGCTTGGCATCTGCTCTCCAGATTTCCTGACTGTGGGGGATCCCTAATGAGCTGTGATAGAAGTTGTGGCAGGTGCAGGCTGAAATTAAGTTCCACAGTCAGAATAAAAATCTCCTGTGTTAGTCAGTGGTAAATAGCCATGGAAATGACAGATATTCTATCCATATCCTTCTAGAACTGCCAAAGTTCCTTGGATGTCTTGCTCTAGTATTAGCAGTTTTCCATTTAGTAACTATATTGGTACTTTGAAGTGGATATTTCGTCCTAGAAATGTCATGTTTTGGCAATAAGTACATGCTCCCAAGTTTTGGCTCGTTGTCCTGATTCAGTGTTATTTTTCTGGAAAATAAAAATTTCTGAGAAACTGAAATTTCATTTCTGAACTTGCTGTCAGCATGTGTGTGTTCCACCAAATATACCCAAAATGAAAGGTGGATTAAACTGTACATACCTCTAAAAGCTGAGAAACACCCAGCATTTGGCCCCTTCTTGCAGGTACGTTAGGATTATCAGCTGTTCCCCACCAAGAGTGGACTGACTGCAAACCCTGAGCTCCTTGTTGTTTTTGCCTCCCAGCTCTTTATCCTTCAGAAATACTGGTTTGTTTGTTTGGTTTTTTTTTTTTTGTTGTTTCTTATCACCAACCTCCTCTTCTTTAACAAGTCAGCTTTTTGGCACTTTCTTTGCACCTTCAGACTGCTCCTTTTCTTTCTTTCTTTAGCTTGTGACTCAGTGGTGTCAGAATGCCAGCAGAGTGCAAGGAGACAAAAGATCTCAGCTTTTTATGCCAATACCTGACTGCACCTTGTAACAGCAATTATCATTAAACCCTTCTCCACTACCAAAGAGCAGGACCTGCTTAGTGAGCCCCAGGGCACTGGAACATGATTTTAATATCCACTTTCCTCCAGAGACACAATGCTTGTGAAGTTTGGTCAGCAAAATCCAACAGTCTGAGCTGTGAGAGGCTTCAGTTCAGTCACTGAGAACAGATTCTTTTGCTTGTTATTCTTTGAGCTCCTGCTTACATGTGTGGGAAGTGTGGAAATGCTAGCAGGCTTCAAAACAAAAAAGTCTGGAAACTATTTTACATGTGCAGAACTCCTCTCTCTCACTGCCAGTTTCAGAAATGGCTGAGCAAGAGGAAAGTATCAAACATGAGAAAGAAAAGCTCAACCAGAGAGAGAGACCCAGTGTGGGAAATGCCAACAGAGTTGGCTAAAGTTTGAGCCAAAAAAAGCAGGATGTTGGAGAAAGAGCAGCAATGCAGTGTTAGTGTTCTGTGCTACCTGGAGTTCCCCAATATCAGCACTAAATAATTCTTGCTTTTATTTTATATGTCCAAGTCGTAGTGAGAATAAAGCTCTCTGCTATAAATTCACAATCCTTAATTTGCTCCAGGTTTTGGAATCTGGACAAGTGAAGTGGAATTGCTCATCTCTGTCCTTTCATCAGGAGTTGTTTTGGATTGACAGGGTTCAGAGGAGGTGTAAGAGTTATATCACCTGAAAATCAATTTATTTTACTGCTTGGTTTAGTTTGCTCCTTTACATTTCAGTAGGCATTTATATCTGTTGCATAATTTCATATTTTTAAATCAGCATGCAAATCTGCTATAGTGAAATGTAGATTCATTTTGGAATAGATCCAAACTTACTTATTTGTCAGATATTATTATAATGTGTCTTAACAAGTTAATAAACTGTGCTGAAGTGGTGTCACTATAAAAGTATTCCCAGAGATGTCTGCATTGATGTGAAACAGTTCCCTGACTGTTCTGATTTGATCAGAGCTATGCAGCCAGCTTCACATTGGGCTCTTCCAGGCTTGATCACACAGATTTCCATTAATTTTTCAAGCCTTTCTGTAAAATCTGCTTTATTATTTATTTAGCTATTTCTTTGCTACAAAGAAATCCAGTGGAAAAGGAATGTCTAAGCTGCTTAACCATTTGGCTGGGTCAGGTTTTTCACTGCACCTCCCTGTCTTCTACAGAACCGAGGGCTGAAGCTCTGCTTTGGTTTTTGGCTGCAATGCCACATGCAACCCCCAGAGGTGAATCCACAGCTAATCCATGCATGGAGCTGGGCCTGTGGATGACAAATATCTCCATAATCATTCATATGGAGAAGTTTGAAGTTCCTTATTCTTTCCTCATGCCTGAAAAGTTGAGAGGAAAAGCCATTCATCAATAGCTGCTGTTTGGAGGTGTGTTCGTTATCAGCTGCCAGGCTTTCAAATTAGCTCTTCAGGAAGATAATGGCACTTACTTCTTTTTATGTCACAGAGCTGTTCATCAAAATCAATTTCTGCATCAGATATTGAATGATCTCCCAGCACAGGACATTGCTTGGATCCTGGAGAGAGATCAGCTTTGGAGTTACTGGCCCCCAGTGCCCTTTTGTGGGTGCAGAAAGTCCTTGTGCCAGGGCTGGCAGGGCTGATCTCCACAGTGTCCCCACACTGTGGGGTGTGGGGAGTTTTCAGCCTTTCCTGCCAAAGTCTACACCCAAACCTGCTTGCTCTCCTCACTTCTGCACTGATGTGGAAGGAGAGAGGAGAGCCTGGAGTGGGAGAGACAATAAATTCCTTGGCTGGAGCATTACAGCACATCACAGACCTGTGTGGGGCTGATTGGGCAGGTCTGAACACAAATGAGGTGCCCCAGAATGTTCCATTAGGCACAAGAAATGCAAGAGCACAAATGGCAAGAGAATGTGAGTGTTGGCACCCTGGGTTTGTAAAGCTCTGACAATACTTTTGTTCAGTTTTCCTATTGCACGCTAAGTTCACCTGAGGAAGAAAAAAACAAGCTCTCCTGAATGACATACCAGCAGAAATCTCTGATATTTTCAAATATTTTCAAATTATTTTCAACTATTTCTTCTTCAGCAGATTTGTCCTGACCTGAGGTCTGTGTTTTTCTTGTACATTTCTGTTTTACAGGTGTGAACCACAATATTTCCATTTTATTTCAATCCAATAGAGGAATTAGAAACTAACTCTCCAAAAGGTAGTCTCTGTGTTTATGGCATTACATCTTTCTTATATCCCTCAGTGCAAAAATTATCATAGATTTAACTTGTTTTCCTATATTTGAACTCCTGTTATGGAGTATATACACACTGCATATCGAGACATGTAATGTTTCTAGTGCATTTCACATAATGTTACAGATTTTAGCAAATTTATATCATCTTGACAGTCTTTGAAGGAATTATAATTTCAGATTTACTCATCTGCAGCAGCTAGGAACCTCAGACCATTGCCAGATAGGCAATGTATTCATAAATCTTAGAGCTCTGATACTTTGCATTGTAATATTTGAATATTAGAATCAAAAGAGAAAAGTGATAAGAGGGATGCATGGATATTATTTGGAATACTTTTTATACACAGACTGCAAAGTGGAGAACTTGGCTGGAGAGGTGCAGGAATATCCCAAAGTAGATTCTGAAATAATAGGATGGTACAAGAAGTGCTGGAAATCTCTGGACAGACACAGATTCCAGACAAATGCCCACCCAGCTTCTTGTTCACCCCCTGCTCCTCAGTTGGATAGGGAGACAAACTGGGATAAGAAAGTTTTGGGGTGAGATAAAGAGAGGGAAAATCTTTACCAGTTACTGTCACAGGCAAGAGATACTCAGCTTGGGCAAAAATATTTTTAATTCCCAATTAAAGGAATTTAAAGGGGAAGCAGAGGGGCAGGAATTGATCTCTGCTCTGGGTCAGGGCCAGCACCCAGAGAGCTGAGCCAGGGAAAGGTCAGGCTGCAGAGCAGGGAAAGGTTCTGCTTCCCCCAGAGGGTGCTGGCACTGCCCAGGCTCCCCAGGGAATGGGCACAGCCTGAGGCTGCCAGAGCTCCAGGAGAGCTTGGACAGCACTGCCAGGGATGGACAGGGTGGGGTTGTTGGGAGGGCTGGGCAGGGACAGGGGCTGGATCAGTGATCCCTGTGGGTCCCTTCCAACTCAGCATCTTCTGTGATTCTCTGACTCTAAAATAGATTTGGTTTGTAAGAAGCAAAAAGTTGATTGATAGGCACGTTGGGAGAGCTCCTTTTTACGGATCTGGCCTGGGAACTTCCTGGTGTAGACAAACTGCGTGAGAGTTTGATGCTGTAATTCCTCCAGACACTGCACCAGACCAGCTGCAGAAGGAGAAGGCTGCACTGCTGGATTTCTAGAAGACAATCAGATCTGAACAAGTGAGTTATTTTACCTTCCTGTATCTTGTATTTCTGCCATGTGCCTGATGCAAGTTTATCTCCTGCTTACTCTGTGCAGAGTTTTATGTGCAGTTAATTCTGTGGACTATCAGCCAGGATATTTTTGCAGTGTGCATGTATTTCCCAGAAGTGCTGGTATATGAGGATCTGGGAATAAGCCATTAAGATTTTGTGAGAGCTTTGTTCTTTCCTACAGGGTGTTGTAAATAACTTGCAATAATTTGGACTTAAGCAAAAAGGAATTAAGAAGTTGACTGCTGTTAATGAATACTAATGATTGCTGGAAACATGATCAATGTGAGACACATATTATTAGTGAAGGTGCCCTTCTTAAACTTCATTAATCACCAAGATACCTAGGAAGCAACAAATAATTCCTTGCTATTTGGCAACAGCTAAAGGAAGAGCCAGTCTGTAATTGGTGTTAAATTCTGTGTTCCTGCCTCGTGCTGATGTAAAGCAAGATTGCTGTAGGTTTGTGCTGGCATCAGCAAAAAGTGTTTAATGCCCAGCTGGTGCAAAGGTGTCTGAAAAAATGACTTATCCTGGTGGAGTCGAGCAGGTAAGGAGTGAATTTATGGTCAATCCAGGATTTCAGAACAAGCCTGGAAGGGCTCTCATCTAGGCAGCATGAGGCCATGGGATTGCCATGTCTTCTGAAATCCCACACCCTACAAAGATCCATCCTTCTACTTTTCCCTAATTAAACACTCTCAATCATAACAAAAAGCTTTAAACACAGATTTAATAAAACACTGAACATGTTTATCTTACCAAGTGGAGGCCTGGCTCTTATCTTTGCCCATGTTATTTGTCAGATTGCAAACTTTTAAAGGTTTTCTCACTGTGCTTGGGGTGTTCCCTCCTCAGCCCTACTAAATTTTATAATGACTAAGCAGAGATTGCACCAGGAAAATAACTTGTGCTATTGAAATTATTTCCAGTGCATATTTTCAACCTGTTACTTGATTTCTTTGCTTTGTAAGTCTTATTAATGGTATTAATGGTAAGGTATGAATGTATAGTGGAGGCATCAGTTGTCTTAAACTCATTGCTGTCTAGCAATATTTATACTTAGCTAAGCTTGGAATGTTTTCTTTCTTTTTAAAAATCTCTGCAGAAAACTTTTGTGGTGTTCAATTAGCTCAGAATTTAATTCATGTGGAATTTTTTTATACCCATCTTTGAAGGAACTCTTCTAGCCCACTCCAATCCATTCTTGACTTGCAGTTAGCCCAGGCTTGATTTAAATTTCTTGATTTACCTTCTGTTTCATTTCAAGAAAATACTTTTTCACCTCTTTATGCTCCTTACTGGCCTGAAGATTCCTATCCAGCTCTTTCATTTAAGTAACAAGCAGGCCAACTGTGTCAAGAACTTCAGACCTCTTGAGCACTGTGTGCTGTAATTTTACTCTTCAGTAATTAGTTCCTTCAGCAATTCACCCAGCAACTGCTCTTCCTAGGAAGTTGCATTAGATTCCATTGATAACCTGCTGTGGAGGGTTCTTTGAAGAAGTTTACCTTTCCCAAGTATGATTTTTCTTTTTTTTCTGGGCTTTCTTGTGTTTCTTTACACTTTCACAGTAAAATATCTCATAGGAATACAAATATTCTCAATTTGGAAATTTAAATGCTGTAAAAGAATTGGCTTTTTGCTATTCAGTAGGGATGATATTGGAGCTGTTTTGATAATTTTCCACAATTTCCCAAGTAAATTAGATTTGATGCTAAAAAAAATGAAAGGGAGACTAGGCAAAGCAAAGGTTTGCATGGGCCTTCTGGAGAGCCTCCCAGAGCAGAGGTTCTCTGGGAATATTTACCTTTGTCACTGGATTTGGAGAACAAAGCAGATTAGTGGCATCTCCTCTGTGCCATCTCCAGTGCTTGCAGGGAAAAAAAAAAATCCTTTTCAGGTACAGAATGAGCTGTTCATTGTATGGCAGTGGCAGAAATACTTTTAACTTTATTTTTAGGATCGTGTATTAGACCTATGGTAAATTTAGCATCTTTTTTTCTGGAGCATTTTTATTTTCCTACCATACAGAAAGTGCAGACATTGCTCATGGTTAGCCTTGAGCTCCCAGCCTTAAAAATCATGGCTTTCTTTTAAATCATCACTCAACACAATTTCAGGGGAAGCTGTTTTTAGCAGTGAAGTAACACACTCACTTTCCTCCCGTGTTTGCTTTTGTCTCTGCCTCTACAAGAAGCAGCTTCTGGGAGGAAACTTCCCTGTGAAAAGTTTAATGCTCATTCCCCAGGTGAGGTGCAGGGAATTCCATCCCTGCTGGTGTGTGAGCCCATGGTCCAGGTGGAGGGAAGTGCTCTGTGCATGGCACTGTCTGTGCCTGGGGAGGAGATTTGATCCATCGGGGCAGCTGGGAGTGTTTGTGGGGAGCTGCTGTTCACCTGAATTTAGAACAGCACAGGTGGGTTAGGCTGAACCCAGGGGGTTTAGGTGATGCAGGACCTGGCCATGGAGGAGTTCTTGCCTCATTCCCTTTATTAAACATCACAAGATTTCAGGCCTTTTGTTCTCCTGTATTTTTACACACTTACAGGGGGAAAAGAAAACATTTGTACACCATAATATTCTTAATGAACAGTTATAAAAAGTTGCTCAGATACTCCTTTTGAGTGAATAACACAATTTTGTATTAATAATTGTGTGTTTAATGGCAGAGGACAATACAGCTGAGTAAAAACCTGTGGTTACTCTCACACAAAGATGATAAAACCTGGTTTATTAATCTGAGTGTAAAAGATAAGGAAAGACTGACTGTGGTTCACAGCAGTTTGCTATGGACAAAATTCTCAGCCCATTATGGTCACAAATTGTCACTCAGATGTTTCAATGATAAATATTTAATTATCCCGTAATCATTCTGTAATTTGTTTTTACCCTTTATATTGCAGTGATTATTTTATAATTAAATATTAATTTAATAACGTGATTATGTTTGTGTTGTAGCACAGAATTAACATTGAGTTAATTATGAAATTTTTCAGATGAAGCAGTTTGAAGTAGTAACCTCTCCCTTTTCCCAGAAGAAATGAAGCAAGAATTGTATTCAGAACATATTCCAGAGTAGTAAAATGAGATAATCTCATGCATGAATTATGACAGACCTGTGGGAACTAAGGTATTTTTATTGGCATTTAAAAATGTGTAAAGGAATAATGCTGGTTTGGACACAGTTAATACTTCAGCAAGGCCTGATGGCTCTTGTACTAGTGGTTGTTTCCAGGAGAAGTCAGCATTCAGATTCCATTATCTGTTTAAGATGCTGATCTTCACATGCAAAGACATTACAACTACACTGGAAACATTTTGTAATGGAATTATGGAGCTAAAAATTGTGCACCCCCAGGCTGGCAGGGGATGTCCGTAGGATACTGAACAGATCAGGTGTTTTGGTTTCTCAGTGAGTTGTGTCAGTGTCTAATGAGTTCTGAAAAAGGAAAATGTTTGTGACTAGAATATTCAGAAAGGCCCAACTTGTTTAATTCTGAGATATTAATTCTTGGGGCAGTATTAGGAATACTAAAATGCTGTGGCAGGGCTTTACCTAGATAACAGTAGGATTTACCTCTATTTATACCATGCCTTTTGCATTATTTTTACTCCCAACACAGAGAGAAAATAATTCCCTACAACAAATAAAACACCTTTCTTTGCTGGTCTTGATGTGGAATTATGAATTATGTGGGATTTTTTCCAATCAGAGGCAATATCTTCATTCTGAAGTTGGCTTTACTATGGAAAAGATTGCTTCATAGCAATATGGAACAATGTGTTTGGAGAGAGTGCAACTCTAAGAACATCATTCTACCCTATATTATTTTTTATTTTATTATTTTTTTAATTGTATCTCTCCTTGCCAAATGGCCTTGTCTTTGCTTGGGCTGAGCTTTGTGTTACCGAAGGTGCTGCCTAAATTCACTTAACAGAGGCTCCCAGGCTATTTAGGGAATTATTAAAAGAAGCAGGCTATTTCATAACAAAACAGGAAACAAGAGGCATTTCTGCTCTTTGTTTATCCCAGCACAGTTCTGATATCCTTTGCAGTTCACCACATGACTGAGTTCAGCCACATAACCTTGGCATTCTCAGTGCATTAAGAGGAGTGGTTTATTTTGTGCTGTCTGAAACAGGGGACAGTGTTTCATAACCTGTTTTCCTCCCTCTGCATTGCTGGTGTTCCTTATCAATCTGCTGCAGTTGCAGAGTGCAAGGCACAGTATTGGAAGCTATTTATAGTGAGCTTTGTGAAAGGTCAAGTACCTTAGGCTGTTTAGATGTTTTCATTAGCAATATTATTTCCTGGTTTATAGTGTTTGAAGATAGGCCAAATCAATATCTTTTTTGAGAACAATATTTAATTAATTTTTTTAAGAGGGCTGTTTTTTGATCTTAGCTTGATAAATTCTTTCCTCGCAGAAAAAACAGGTGATAAAACTAATTATTGTTTCCTTTTACATATTTTATCTGATTTTGGATGCATTATAAATATAGCCAGCATTATTATAATTTATCATTGGGTTTGGAAATAGATGCTTTAACTATCAAATAAAGATGTTCAGATAAAGAAGAAACCTGGAAAGATGATATAAAAACCTTAAAGAATGAGAAGAACCTAATGTTACCCATTAGATATCAACAGAAATATCTAAATATCTAAATATTTACCTCCTCAGGGTAAAGCCAGAGCTGTCTGTTTATCACTTTCACAGTAGCATGGTCACTTGTGTCCATCTGGTGCTCTGCTGACCACTCATTGGGCTGGGTCAACCCCAGGAAAAACAACCCCAGGTACCATCTCCTCCTGCAGAAAAATCATCATTCTGGGTTAATATACTGAGTTCTCTCAGCAACGGATCAGTCAAGCTGCAACCCAACCACATGGAAATTGTGGCCAGGAGAGAGGTTGAACAGGAGAAAGAGATTTGGATAGGAGAGGGAGGAGAAGATGAGCTCCACAGCAGGCTGTAAATGGCTTTAGGTGCCCTGTACTTGGGCCAGGAGGAGAGAGAATCCCTCTCTCTAGTTTGGTGACAAATGTTAATGTAGAAGACAAATGTTGCTGAGGTAAAAGCCAAACTAAGGCACCCTTGCTCTAACTGAGGTCTGGTCTCACCAGAAAATCATGTCTGTATCACCTGAAATATTACTGGTGAAAATGTACTTGCTTGAATGGATTAGATGAGAATTTTGAGTGTTGCTCATGCAGATTAAAGCACATAAATTTCCTTTAAGTCTTAATTCTGGTGCACACATCCAACTTAAAATCTGTTTGGTCTCTTGTCTACTGGGATGAGATTTAGAAAGGCACACTTGGTGTTTCCAACTAAGGATTCGCACATTTGAAAATGCAGAGTGTGCTCCCAGTAGGATTTAAGGAAGTGGTGGTACAGATCTTAGGAGGATGAGGCACTGAATTATGCAAAATAACAGACAAACCATTTAAAAATGGTTGAAGTAGCAGGCAATACTGACTGCAGGTGTATGGTTGTCAGGGCTGTCACCACAGTCATGAGCATGATGCTTTCAGTTTTCTGAGAGATTCTTTCCAATAGTTCTCCTCTAGATTTAATTTTGTGTGTTCTCTTAGAGGGAAAGAATAAATGGAATGGACTCTCAGTAGAAGGAACAGACTCTCCTGCAACCTTTCCAGTAATTTTCCAAAGGCCTTAATGAAGCAGCAGCTTTCACCTGGGAAGTGAAAGCTTCATTTGCAGCTGGTGGAAAACTCCTCCTCCTCCTCAGAACCTGTTTGATTCTGTTCTGTCTGTGCAAGTTGACCAGGTGCTTTTCGTTCACTGCTATTCCAAAGAATACAAAGGAACCAGACACAAAAAAATACCAACCAATCTGATTTTTGTCTGGGCTTCCTGCAGGTTTTATGCAGCTTTTCCAGTTGCAGGATTCCAGTCTGGAATCTTGAGGCAGGGTGTTGGAGCTGTCTTAAAAACGTTTCCAAAAGAAGGAAATGGAAAGCAAGTTGCTGTGGTTTAACAGGGAGTTGAAAACTTGCATACCTATTTTATGGAGTCCCTGGATATCCTCCCTGTGAACAGAAGAGACTGAGTCACACAGATGTGCACTTCAGAAACGACTCTGAGGCTTCTCCTGGCCAGCTTAGCTCCCGAGGTCTGATTTAATACTGAAACCATCTTCTGCCCCTTTCCTGTGGGTTAAGCTCTTTTCATCATGCCTCTTTAGGAGCTGTTTATTTTTCACTTAACCTTTCCCTTTGCATTTGTTTAATTAAAAGATTTCTCGAGAAGTCACATCACCACAGTGCCACGTTCCACCGCCTTTGTCAAGATTATATAGAAGTGCTTCTCTAATAATTGTCCTGGGATTTAGGAGAACTCTGCAAACAGGTCACCTCCCTGCCTCCAAGCCTGTTTCCCATATTAAAAAGATTGCCTCTCTGCCTGTAATACCTTGGAAGTCTGGTTTATCACACCACAAACAGGTATAGAAGTGAAGGAAATCTCTCTCAGATAGCTGTTTACATCAATTGCTAGTGTTAATTTATGATGACTATATTAAACCCATTTAGTTTTGTAAAAGGACCGTAAATTAATTCAGTGACTTGGGAACACACTGAAGTTATTACTGCACAGCACCTTATTAAAACATTTGAGCACTTCTTGCCTGTACAAATACACTGTGATGCTTTGATAGTCTCAGTGGTTTTCAGCTGTGCTACTGCAGCACTGTAATAAATTTCTTTAATATAAGAGAAAATTTAGGAGATGATTAAACAATTTTTTTTTTGTTTAATTATATGGTATGTTTGATTGCACATATATATTGAGTCTCTTTTAGGTGTAATTAATAAACCTTAAGAGAATGATTTCTTGGAATTTAGATGCTGAATCCAATATATTTTGCCATTGCTGTTCAGACACAGGGTCTATAGACACTTTGTTAATGCAAAAAGTATCTTTATTTTCATCATGACATATTGCAGGGGGCAACAAGAAAAACACCAAATTCAGCACTGCTTTTCCTCCAAAATTCCTTCTTTGAATCCATTCAGTGAGACCAATAATAGCTGACAAAATCATTAAAGATAAATTTATTAGAAAACCTCTCAGTTTTATATTCCAATATTATATTCTAAAAGGCATCAGTTTTTATGTTGAAATGCCATCACTGGTGTAAAACACAGGACGTTAATAAATTGAGAGCAGATATCTTCCACAGTAGAGATGTGAAAAGGTAAATTTAACACCCAACAGGTGTTAAGAGACATAAATAATGAATGGCTCAGCAGTAATTTAATCCTTTGTCAATCAAAGTATTCACTATTGAGAACACATCTCGCTGAGAATGCTATGGTTAATGGAAATGCTTGTTAGGTGGAGAGGCAAATTGTAATTTTACCAGCATAACACTGAGCATGGCGCATTTTGAAACAGTTTGTGAACCTTCAGATATCAAAGAAGAGGAGTTTTATTGCTGGTAGTCATGTTTTGTTGTTATTTCAGAATTCTGTTTAAATAACACAACAGCAAATAGACAAAGCACTTCCCCATTCAGTACCTACATAGTGTTTAGTGGCGTCCTATGTCGGCCTTCCTGCACGACAGATGAATAATTCAAAGAATTCTCAGGAAAAGGACTTTAAAATTGTAAGGCCAGTTAAATCATTAAAAGCCGGGTGAAAAGGCCAGTCAAACATTTACCAACTCTTCCCCTTGGGTTTATCGCAGGCTGTTTTTCACACCGGCGGGAACTAAAGGGAGAGGGAGAGGCACAGGGAGCGGTGGCACTGCAGCTCTGGCTCGGCTGTGCCGGGCTCAGCAGCAGCAGGAGGCACGGGCTGCTCCTCCCGTAGCCTCCAGAAGCGATCATCAGCTGCAAGCCATGATAACATGGGGTTAAAATGTTTCTAAAATCGTGGTAGCTAAAGCAGACCTTAGTGACGAGAACGAGCGTTGTCTTAGTAGAATGATGTGAACCTACACCTGTGTACCCATCTGTATGTACCCATCTGTATGATAGATAATTATACACCAATTATGGGAAAAGAAACTCAAACTCATGCTTGGGTGAAATCCATATACACACAACAGAACAACAGCAAAGTAATGATTAACATATGATTATGCAACTATGGAAAGAAAGGGTACAAAAATGTGTCCATCTCAAATCCATATCGGAATCAGATTTGGGTTTCTCTGTACCCCCGATTCCCAGAGCTCTTCAATAAAAGCACTGGCACATAATCCCCCAGTGCTGATGTGTTTTCCCCGCTCACAGCCCTGCCCTCGGCCCCCAGGACGATCTCTCCCCGGCAGCACCGTGGCCCTTTGAAGGTCCCTGCCCAGTTCCAGGCAGGAAAGCGGGGTTTGGAGAGAGGCGCTGCAGAAATTGGCCGGAGCCGCGCCGCTCGTTCCCAGGGAGGGGGGCACTCGCAGCCGGAGCTGTGAGAGGAGGAACAGTCGCAGGAAACTTGGCAGCAGCTTTTTGTCTGGCACATCTGGGCCTGGAAGAGAGCGGTGTCCTCAGCTGTTCCCCAGCACAGGCTCTGTTGGGGCTGGCAGCCCTCGCTGTCTCCTGCCCTGCTCCTGGGGCTCTACCAAGCCCCAAGCCCCGCAGAGCCCTCCTGCTGCACTGATGCTTGCATGAAATACCGATCTGATCTCGAGGACAGGCTCTGAACTCTCTTTTTCTTCCCTAGATATAACTGAGTGTGCTTCAGCAGGTTAATTCCTATGCTTAAGCACATTTCTATCGAGGCTTAGGGTGAAGTAGATGCAGACATGTAGTTTTGCCGTAATTGACTGCAGTGAGGTGAAGTATATTTATGACTTCAGTGATCATGAGTGTATAGAAGTAGAAATTAAGCTTCAGAAACCTCCAAGCAAAGTTAACTATTCAGTTTTAATAAGGACAATCACTTGTTTGTAGCGACTTAAATGCTCAGCAACCCAAAAGGAAACAACAAAAGAGCACAATATACATAATTTTTGTTTAAAGCTGAGGAACAAAGTGTTTAAATTTGCCAGAATGAGTGTCCAGAACATATATACAGATACAAAGATAAGCTTTTGTCAGTCACTTCTTAGTATTCCAGAAAACATTCCAGAAATAAGAATTGTATACTGTTTACATATGCTTTCCTAAACTTTCAAAAAGTGAGTTACATTTTTAGGTCATAATTTTGCCAGGAAAGATCTATTTATTTTCCAAGTGTGATGTCACTCAGCAGATACCCTGCTGGCTTCATTTGTGGTTAGCAGTTCTGCAAAAGCAGACACAACTCCTTTCCTTTCCATCTGCTGCTCAGTTAAATCCCTATTACACTGGGCTGGTATTTGTATAAATTGCCGGTAAATTCTTTGTCATGGCTTCAGATGGTAACTGTTCAGATTTCGAGATTCCTTTCCCCAAATTAACAGTGAGAGCTCATGCTGTTTTCAATTATTGCAATTCATTCTATTTACTTTGTAAAGAATGCTTTTCTGCATTCCAGTGAGGCACCAAAGATAAGTTTTTCACTGAACTGCTGGAATACCACTAGAACAGCATTTTTCTGGTGCTGTACTCTTGGGTACCTTTGGGCTCAGTGCTTTTCTCTTTGAAAGCCAACCCCTACTGAGCTCAGAGGGAGGAGGGTCAGAGCCTCGCTGAAACACAGAAGAGCCTCCCCAGAAGAGCCTCAGAATTATCCCTGTGATTCCAGCACGGGCTAAACGAGTGGATTTTAGTACATCTGGCATCACACAGTGAAGATACACACAAGAGTGACTGCTGAGAGTCCTGGTGGCTCTTTTTGACTGCAGGATTTCATTGCCTGGGCTGCTCACTTTGCATCCATTAACTCAGGGCATAGGTGCCCTGTAGTGGCAGAATCTCAGAGGAAAGCGGTTGGGGAACTTGCTCGTGGTGTTTAATACCCTAATTTATGCAACAGATTTTGAGCTGCTGACATAGGAGTCTGGGGTTGGGGTTTCTTCCCATTTATTTTGTTTGGGATTCTTTTGACTGTAGAGACTGCTTTGGCCCACTTCCACTTGCATGGAATTGAAATAGTATTCAGAGTGGTGGGCAACAGTACAACAGCCACAGTCAGAAAATAGAAATGGGTCTAGAGCAGCATTCACTATTTCTGTGTGCGTGAGAGGTGTGTGCAGTCCTAGGACAGGCTGCATGGTGGTCAGTAAGTCACACTTAGCGTGGCTCAAGCGATCCACATGCAGGCTGTCAGGGGTGACACATTTATCCAACGCCCTGTGACAGATTCAGCACAGTCCTGAGCTGGCAGACGCACTGTTTGGACCAAATGTTCCAACACCAACGCATTAGGCACGGAGCCAGCAACTGTTTGTCATGCAAATATAAATAACTGATACCACAGCAGTGGTGTCTTGCTGCAGAAAATCTGCTTTCTGCTACGAGCAGAGTTCACTGGTTCTAGCTGAACTATGGAGGTTGAAGGAATATGTGGTTTTTTGGTTTTTAAGTTGCATGTTCAAGTGCCAGAGAACAATTGTTAATTTGGTTATAAACTGTTTGGTTGTAAAGTGTTTACTAAGCCATGCTATGTAGCCTCTGCTGGTACCTCTCTGTGTTTGAGCAGTGTGTGGCAGCATTTGGACCCTCTCAGTGCCAGTGAGCAGCTTCCAGGGCAGTTCTAACTGTCCTGGCTGTCCAGAGCTGTGATCACACAGGCAGGGAGAAGGCTGACCCTTCCCTTCCAGGGAAATGAACCCTTCCCTTCCAGGGAAATGAGGTCCTTTATTTCCCAGGCACCTGCCCACTGCTGGTCAGCTGATGGTCCAGAGCTGCTGCTCTGTGTCCATGTGTGGGAACAGGGCACTGCCTCCCCTGCCCTGGGTTAAAGAGCAGGTGGGACATTCTCAGGATACTGGGTTAAGATGCAGAATCAGGAATGCATTGTTCTAGGGAACCTAGGTTTCTGAGGTGTCCTCTTCACAGCAAGCAGATTTGAGAGCCAGTCTACAGGGGAAGGGAAGTTGTACACTCAGCTAACAACAGGTTTGCCTGCAGTAGAACAGATTACTTCCCACGTGATACAGGATATTAAAGAGATAATGAGCAATATCTTTTTGGTTACAATCATTTGAAAAGGTAATTTAAATCTTCTCTGATTAAGATAATTCTTCTGTATTTGCTTTCCTCCTTTTTTAGTGAAGACCTGATGATCTGAAGGCCTAGGCTGTATCTTTATTTGGTTTGGAACACTGTTAGCAACTTATTGAACCAAGTACAAATATTTTAGTGTAATATCTCTGCTTGTGATAAAAGTTAATAAAGTTACAGCCTCACACTTTAAATCAGCTCTTCTATTCCTAATTCATTTGTGCTCCTGTCCCAATCAATAGAGGCATGGCACAGTGAAACTCAGCAGCTGTTAAAAAACAAACCTGCTATAATAAATGCTCAGAACAAAACTGGGAATGCAAAACAAGGTCTTTCTGGGAAGACAAATTGTCATGAGTGCCTGAAATTGAATTTGGATTGGTGAACTCTAAGAGGATCTTTATTTATTGGAAAGAGTTCATTTCTTGGCTTTCATAGAAGCATCAAGAAGCAGATGAACTTCTCTTTCAGGTTCTCTTCAGAATGCAAAGGGTGAAACCACTGATTTAAACTCTGCTTCCTCAATAATTTGTGTGTCCTCAGAGTGTGTGTGGCATAAACCAGAGTTACTGTTACACTGTGGTGCCTTTGGAGATGAGTGATGGTGGATCTATTCTCTCAGTTTCTTGAAGTATCTTTCCCAGTCTCAATTTTTATTTCTAAAATACACATGCTTCAATTTCTGGGTAAACTGTGTTTGATAATGAAAGCTCTGCCTCTGCTATCACAGAACAGTTCCTTATCCTTCTCTTTTGCTGTAAACAAGGATAAATGGTTTTGCTCCCTTAAAGCTGAAGTCTTGTGTCAGTCACACCACATAAACATGTTCCCTTTTTCTCTTGCATTAGTGTCAGAGAAGAAAATGACAGCGCTGCTGATTTCCTTCATCCTTTAACTTGTTTCAAATCTTGGAGTCATGATACATAAGCAAACCCAGGACTATTTTATCCAGGCCAAAGCTGATGTGCAAAATGTAATTATCTTGGACAGGGACATCTCTCTGTAACCTGCCTGCTCAACACGTCAGGTCTTTGTTCTCTGGCAGTGTTAAAGCTGCTGTCTTGCTTCACTTTATCTCTACTGCTCTACATCTTTCACTCCACCTCCACTGTTTGTTTCTGCAAGTTATTGCTCAAAAATGTAAGAGCTGCCCCATCATAAGTAAAAGCATCAGAAGCATGTAGCAGTGGATAAACAAATTGTTATTTGGCATCCTTCTTAAAAGTTGTTATCTCCTCGTCTTGGCTGTTCATTAAGACAGATGCATAAAACATCTTCACTGGTTATCATTCACTGCCAGGATCCTGGCTGCTCCAACACAGCTGAAAAGCCCATTTCACTAATCGAGGAGGGACTCAGCAGCAATCATTCTGACAATAATGGGGTCGTGGCCATCCCTCCCCGGAGCAGGGAGGGAGCTGTGAATGTGCTGTGTTCATGTGCTAAATAACATCACCTAGGATGATGGCTACAGGCTACCAGACATTCAGCAACATTAGTCCTTTTCTAAAGCTAATTATTGCATGGCAATCTAGCTCAATATTCAGTGCCATTACTGAGGCAAAGACTAAAAGTATTTTAGAGGGACAGCTCTGAAAATTGGAGTCCTGCTAGGTTCCTGTTGGGTACATATTTTGTTGTTGTATGCTGGATATTTGCTGTGTTTACAAAAGATGTAGGTATTTATCAAAAAAGATCTCATGGTACTTTGTGCAGCAGGGATTGTAGGAATACAAGCAAGATTTAACCCCATGAGTAAAACAGATTTTCCCTACCTTTTATGGTCTGTCACTGTCACCTTCTTAAAAAGTGTGAGTCTCTTTTGAATCCCCCCACTAAATTTGCAAAATGGGAATTTTAACAATTTCCATTAAGCTGTGCAACTTGGTGCTATGATGGAACTCGGGTATGTATTTTATAATGGAGATACCTCAATAAATTTACTTTAAAATGTGGTTGCTAGTCATGAAAGCAAAAGCTGAATTTTTTAAAACTTTACACTTTAGAAAGCCAGAAGAACAATATCTGAAATTCAGATAAAGAAATACTTTGGCCTTGAATAATGTCCCTAAAAAATGCAGTGAAATTTTCTCACAAAGAGCTTTGTCATGAATGAATGACTCACAAGTTTCAGTGTCGTGTATTTGAATATCCTAAAAGGAATAAGTGCATTATGCATTACTGGACATGTTAACAGCAGTAAATAAAATACAATATTTTTTTCTTCCATCTTCCATGGATTCAAACTGGCAGAGAGTGGGGTTGGATGGGATCTTGGGAAGGAATTGTTCCCTGTGAGGGTGGGCAGGCCCTGGCATAGGGTGCCCAGAGAAGCTGTGGCTGCCCCTGGATCCCTGGCAGTGCCCAAGGCCAGGTTGGACATTGGGTGTTGGAGCAGCCTGGCACAGTGGGAGGGGTCCCTGCCATGGCAGGGGGTGGCACAGGGTGAGATGTTGCCTGTTCAGCCCTGCCTTTTATCCCTCTTCTTCTTTGCATTGAACACCACAGATCACAGCCACCATGGAGTTTGTTCTTTAGGAGAGGAGTGGATTAAAGCATATGTCCTTGTTTTGGATTGTTGTTTCCTGTGGGATGTGTTTGTGCAAAACCAGAACAATAATCAGGATAACTGCAGAAATGGTGCTGATGGCAGGAGGCCATGGAAAGAGCACAGATGTTTACACAGTCCCACACTTGCTGCTTGTGGAAGGATCAACAGATGTTTCTTGAACAACTAAGGGAAATGTGCAAAGATTTATGACAGTTCTTAGTTTGTGAGATTTATTCCACAGTCCTGAGATGTCCCTAGAAAATTCCATCTCTTGGGTAAAATATTTTCAGTGTGCCCACATTGATTTCTGAAGTACTTACTGATTAGAGCACAAATATTTACAGCAAATAAGTTATCTGTGGATTCAAGTAGGGGTTTTGTTTCTAAACAGCTTGTGCTTTTAACACATTTCTTCTCAAGCCATAATTACCCAGTAAGTCATTTCATGATTCTTATTCCCAAGACAAACAGCACACTGTAACATTTCCTGTTCAAGGAGTCAAGAGCAAGCTTGTGATTAGTATTGGAACTCTGGCTGTTGTCAGATCAGGAGGAGGGATCTCTGCTCTGGAGTCATTGATGTGACTGTGATGGGCAGCTGAAGCTCTGGGAATGCCTTCATCCTCCTGAAACAACCTACAAACTCCAGAGCTGGTGCTCTGTGGGCTATTCCTCATTTCAGGAGTTAGTCTGAGAGGAGGTCAGAGACTGGTGAAATTATCTAACAATTATAACTGTAGTACTTTGTGCCTTTGGGGAAGGGGAGCTCCTTTCATATTCAGTATTCCTTGTTCAATGAAACAAGCTGGAAAATTGGAAGTGCCTGCAGAGGAATCCATCCTCATCCTTGCTGTTCTACACTGAGGAAACATTTGCATGGGGAATAAAACCTCACTGTATTACAGAACCTGATGCAGTCCCACAAGAAGTGGAGAAACTGGGAAATGCCTGCCTAAAGAAAGTGATTTCCTCAGTGTAAACAAAAGGCTGCAGATAGTGGTGTTGTCTAAGCAAACACCTTTTTTTACCTTAACAGCATGAACAGTGCACAATCTAAGGCTATTTATCTTAATTGCATATAAATATATATACAGATATATGTGTGTGGGTGCACATACACATAACATAAAACATGAAGTGTGTTGATTGGTCTAATTAGGTTACAGTGATAAATGTCTTTAGAGGGTGGACATCCCATGGAATTAATGTCATTACTCCTCTAACTGGCTGCACTTTTCATAACTCTTTCTTAATTTATCTTACTGTTCATAAGAGCTAGAACTCAGTTCCACAGAACTTTGGAGACAGAACAGCAGATGTTTGAAGTGACTTCCCTTCTTGTACCTGCTTCTACATTAATTGTTTTTTATGCAGTGCTTGTGCTCAGAATTAAGTTTGTTATAAGACTTTACCTGGTCTTATCTTTAAAGAAAGAAGTTTTCCTTTTTGTCATTGCCCACAGATCAATTGCACTTAGTTTAGTTTGGAACCTCAAAGCTTCTCTTTATTAAATATCACAATATAAAATCCAATTGTACTTACAATGAGTGGAACCAAATATATTTAACATTATTCATACCTTGATTCAAAATTTAAAAGTAAATTGTGAAAACCACATGGTCCTCCTGCTTGAGACAAGTGATAAACATGAACCTGACATCAGAAAGAAACAACCACCAGCAGCAGAGGAATTGTGCACTTTCAGGTAAAGTAGTTTCTGTGCAGAGGATCCCATTCCCATTTCTTTAATTCAGAAAGAATTTCTCTTCATAACAAGGCAGAAGGGTCACATGCACTTTTCCAAATAAACTCTGTATTTAGATTGATTAGTAGTAGTAAGAAGGGAGAACAATATTGTGTGGAATCCCAGAAAGAAATAAAATTGCTTTATTTTATTGGAGTCCTTTAGGTATTTTTCTCTTTTTTTTTTCTTTTTTACTCCTAGGCTAAGCTTTTTTTGATTGACTCCCTGGCTGAGCTCAGATTTAGTTTGATACATTTTCATCTTCGTCATTAATACAAGCACAGGGGAGACATTTGCTAGATCTGATACCCTGAACACTTGTGTAGTAATTCAGAAAAGTGCCTATTCTGATTTCTGCCTCAATCTTGCTGCAGTCCAGTGTGTCCAAAAAAAGAACATGTTCCTGGTGTGGCAATAACTAGAGGTAGACATAAGTGCTTCTGATCATTAAAAGAGGTTTTTCTGTACATTTCTTACAGAGAACTGAAGTCAAATACATTGGGGTTTTTCTATATATTGTGTTAGAGTCCTGTGATCTCAGTGGAGAAATTCCCATTTTGTTTAGTGGATTTTAGATGTAGCCTCTCATAAGAAAGTCTCCTGCAATTTTTTCTTCTCTAAACTATTGTGTGTGAGCCCTATTCCTTTGGGAAAATGCATGCAGAAATGTCTTCCTTTTGTCATAAAAGCGTAGCACAGACTTTCTTTACCTCTCCATCTGCTTAGCAAATATTTTACCTGATTTTACTTCAGAGTGGGGAAACATTCTTTTTATGGCAATTGATATTATTCAGCTTGGATACATTAAATGTATGTAGTGGGGCTTGTTTGGACTTATACACAAAATGTCTCTATTTCAATTTCAAGTGATAAATACTTCTATTTTCTCTTAGAGCTTGCTGTGTATGTGTACATATTACACTTCTACTTTCAATAAGTGGAATATAATAGTTATTTACTTGGTAGGATTAAAGCATATATATATATATATTATTTTATAATTTCCTTTTTTTTCTTTCATGTTCCCTCTCTGTCTGAGAAGTATATCAGCCCTCTCATATTTTATCATAATTATGCCTGTAGATCAAATGGTTGTGGGGCTGTGATGTTGCAGAGACTTGAGGAATGTGCCCAGTCGATAACAATGGTGCTTGTACATAAACAGGCAATAAAACAGGTGATAAAGCACAATCTGTTTGCTCAGTGCTGTTGATACCTTGATCAGGATGTGAAGGGAAACATTTCATATTGGTTTAGTTTCCTGTTCAATAGAATTTAGAACAAATCTTTCCTCAAAAAAGGCTTATCTTTCTCATTCAATCATGTTTGATGTGTGTTCTAAGGCAATTAAACAAGGGAGATGCTCATAGCCTGGAAGTACCTAAAGCTGCAAATGTTTGTGTTTGAACAACAGAAACAGTGATGCAGGTTTGATGTTCAGAGCACCTGAACACCAATGTAAAACAAAAGGTTGTATTTTCCTTAAAATTCTGCTCAGCTGTTCAGAATCTGGTGGAAATCTGGTGCTGGTAACAGGGCAGTTGCAGCTTTTTAAGGAACAGAAATTGTGAATGGTCTCAGTGTACTTTAAAGACCTGGATTTTGTAGCAGTTGGTGGCCCATTGTGCTGGACCCAGGATAATTCAGTTACCTGTGTAAATTGAATGCTGTGTACTGGAGACTGAATTCTCCTGCTGCCCCTGAGCACGAGGCACCAGGGGGGATCTGCTTCATCAGAAATCTGCAACCAGCACAAGGGATTCAAGGCAATGCTGGCTCTCTTTGCATCCCACCTGTGTCAAAACAGATTGGCTGAACTCCATGGACTGCCCAAGCAGAGAACTTCTTTATCTCAGCTCTGCTTGCCACTGAATCTAAATCCTAAGTCAAGTGTAAATACTAGAATGTCCATCAAAAAGCAGCCTGGAATATTGTTTGGAATATATACAACGTGCTGTGAGCTAATGCAGTGTAAGAAGTTCAGAGATGAGCTATGGCTGGAGAGGAACAAGTCATATATTATTATAAATTATATTTCCTCCCTCTAGAGAGATACAGAGGTCAGCTGAGTGTGATAGCAGCAGTTTTGCACCATTAATGACATTTTCATCATGAGTAGAAAAATTCAAGTGTGAAACTGCTGTTATTAGACTGATCCCAGATCTGAGCAAGAGGACAGAGAGACAGGAGGAGGAGGGACTGATGTTCTTGTTGGTGTGATTGGTACAGAAAAGGATTGTTCCTGGCTTTATGTAGAGAAACAGAGGAAGCATTTTGGAAAGATCACGAAAATCACATTTCCAAGCTTCAAAAAAAATAACAAGTCGTGCGTCCATTGAACTCTGTCAATGAAAGCAGGTTGGGGACCTGCTGAAACAAGGAAAAGTAGTGCTGCTGCTGTAGGTCTCCACAGATCCAGCAGGAGAAGTGTGATAATCATGGATATCTCAAGGCTGCCTCTGCTGCAGCTCCCATGGGGGGAAGGCATCGTCTCTGCTGGCCTTGTTTGCAAACAAAATTCCAGAGGACCTGGCTGGATTGGTTTTGTTTTACCTGGACCCCTACACTGGTCTGCTTCATCCCCCTAAGAGTCAGCCTGTTCTGCTTCAGAATCCTCAAGGCTTTCTGGTTTTATTCAGTGAAATGCTGGTCCCTGTTCCATTCAGTTAATGACATGCACTTTTGATCTAGAACCTGTTAAGCCATTGGAGTTAGAGCAGAAGAATGAAGCACAGGAGAAAGTGGAAAATCTAAAGAAAAAGAATTATCATACCACTAACAAGAAACATGATTTGTTATTCTGTTCAAGAGCATTATCATAAAATTGGATGCATTTGGATGAGCATATTTCATCTTTGTATGTGTAATACCAGACCCACTATCACAGTTTTTCTATTCATCTCTAAAACCATCTTCATATTTTTCACTAGTTCCCTCTTATGCCATGGAGCTGCTATCACTCAGTGTTAATGAGAACAAAAACCAGCAAAAATTCTATTTGAAAGTCCTTATACCCCAAACAAGTGATTGGATATTTAGCTCGAGAGCTGTGTGTGCTCAGCCTTTATAACTAGGGCATCCTTATAGAAACTTATT
Organism: Notiomystis cincta; assembly: GCA_013398075.1. Taxonomy (NCBI): domain Eukaryota; kingdom Metazoa; phylum Chordata; class Aves; order Passeriformes; family Notiomystidae; genus Notiomystis; species Notiomystis cincta. The sequence goes on along the minus strand of VZRX01021163.1, from coordinate 3,218 downwards.
ATTGTTTTAGGTTTTATACATGTTTGGAAAGCCCTTGTGACTAAGTGTATCATTAAAGGAATAAACACAATCTGCAGTCATAGAAAATATTTTCCCCAAGTTTTATAGATACTCCAACACTCAGCTTCCATCAGATCTTTATTTTCTCAGAGATGAAAGGCTGAGAAGAACCCTGTTAATGAAAAGAAACAAGTTTCTGCTCCCTGCCCCAAGTGATCCTTACTGATATTTTTGCAAATGTGCAAACTGTAGTAGGAGAAAAAGACAAACCTAGGAGAGAAATAACCTTGCCTGAAAGTGATTTCTCCTCTTCTGTTCCAGCCTGTCAGGATGATCAGATTAGCTCTGTGGGGGCCTGTGGGGAGCCCTTGAAGTCCCTGTGAGGAGCAGTAGCTGCTGGACTTGGAGTGCAGCCCCACCTCCCAGCGAGAGACTCCTCTGCAGCCATCACAGGGAGAGCAGCAGGAACTTGGCCTGGCACTGCTTCATTTCCCAGCCTTTTCTGGACTCTTTTCAGTTAAAAGCTTCAGTTTAGGAGCAGTTTCCTCCTGGGGTGCTGCAGGCAGGGTAAACAGTTCTGTCAGCTTTGGCCACCCATTCCATGGCATCTCCCCACTGCTGTCCCACCCTCCCAGACACCTGAGGATGGGTCCAGCAAAGCTTCCCTCAACTGGCCTTCCTACCCACACCATCCCAGTGGGCTGTGATCTGTCCATCACACAATCTCAGGTTCCTTGCACTGAATCAAGCCCCCAAAGTACTGATGTTTCAGGGCCTCACAGAGGCTGTAAGTGGGCCAGAGGGGCTCTTGTTGGAGGGTCTCTAAAGCATCTCCCATTCCAGGCAGTGATTTGTGTCATGTGTGAACCATGACTGACACGCTGAAGGTGAAAGCTCCACTGCAAAACAGACCCTGGGAAGTGAAGAGAGAAGTGGAGAGCTGCTTTTCTGTTTGATCTTGGTGTTCAGCCACAGCTCTAAATGTCCTTCCTATAAACTGTGGCAGTTTGCCTGCATTGCTTCTGGCTTTTTAGCTTTATCAAGTCATGGTTACCAATGGTGGTGGCAGCAATCTTTCTATCTTGTGCATGTATATCACATATGATTGTTTCTCTACAAATAAAACCCCTGCATGTTAATATGTATTTGGTTTAGACATGTATGTGTGTGTGCACAGAAATGCAAGGGGAAGAGAGCCAGAAAGAAGCCCGAGTAGAGAAGTGAAGGTTAAGATCATTATTCCTATCTTCCTCTACTTTTATGCTCCCTCAGCATGAGGAAGGTTTAAACTTGATTTCTCCCCATAGCTGGTAAATCCTACAGCATATAGTAAGTGAAATAAAACTAACAGAGTCTGACTAACCACAACCCTCTCCTGCAAACAAACTGCAATTTGAGGAAATTGAATGCAGAGAGAGTTTTCTGCAGTTTCTTTCCTCCTCCATGTGCCTGTGACTTTGGGAGCATAAATGCATTTTGTGGCTAACACCCATCAGAGAAAGCAGAAAGCTGCTTAATGTTCATAGAATCACAGAATGGGCTGGATTGTAAGGGACCCTCAAAATCTTTTTCCACCCCCTGCCATGTCAGGGACCCCTCCCACTGTGCCAGGCTGCTCCAACACCCAATGTCCAACCTGGCCTTGGGCACTGCCAGGGATCCAGGGGCAGCCACAGCTTCTCTGGGCACCCTGGGCCAGGGCCTTCCCCCCCTGCCAGGGAACAATTCCTTCCTAAGATCTCATCTAATTCTGTCAGTTTGAAACCATTCCCCCTTGTCATGTCACTCCAGACCTTTGTCAGTTGTCTCTCTCCATCTTTTTTGCAGGCTCCTTCAGGCACTGGAAGGCCACAATGCAAGAATATGTAGAAACTTTACTTAAAGCTGTAATTATCATTTGAGAGGCAGAGAAGTATTCCTCATAAATCTGAGGCAAAGGCTCATATTTTTAAGTGGGAGTTGCATTATTGCCTGCTATTCCTTTGTTCTGTATTCTGTTTTCTTTTAAGGTGAACTGAAATCAAGCAAATATTTACATGCTGGTTTTATTGTTTGCTGATCAGCAACAACATTGCTTTTACCTTTAATGCTGGACCTCTGTCAAAATTCAAATTTTTATGGATTACTAATTTTCTATGTCTTGCTTTTGAAAAGATACACACATGTACATATTAATGTACCTTAACTATGCATTTAGCTTTTTTAATGGCATGCAGGATACTGAGGATTCTGTAGGGCCATACTGGATATATCTGAGCTACCTCTGGAATGTGAGGCTGGATATTCTAACTTCAGTTTCAGAGGCAGAGCAGTCAGTTTGTAAGTGGCAGTAGTGGATTTCTAGATTGTTCCTCCTTTATCCTTAAACTTGAAGTACAATATAGATTTGTAAATCAGAGCGAATTATTTGAATTTAGGTAATCTGAGGTAAAAGGGGGAAAGCTGTTTTCAAAATATAAATTATCTAACCTGTCTTTATCATCTTCAGAAAAGAGCTGTCAGTTGAGAACATTATTGCCTAACAATGAGATCCTAATTTTCCTTTTTCTCATCAGCCTGCTCTTCTTTCAGCTTTCTTGGCTTTCCAGCAATGGATTTTTCTACAGGAACAAACATTGTGCTACTCAGCTTGCCAACCTCAAGGTACTTTTTTCTTCTATTACTGTTTTTATCTGGGCTTCTCCACAGTGGTTTCTTAAAACATAAAGTTAGCTGGCCTTTAGTTATTTAGGAAAACACCCTGGAAGTGAATGCTTTTAGTCATTTCTGTTTCTGCAGTATTTAAGAGCAGGTTGCATTTTCCTACAATAACTCAGCAAAGGTGCTGGAAAAGGAAGTTGTCACATATCATCTCATGTATGTTTGCATGTTTTGACTAAAGCTAAAACATCTTCTAAAGTAGTGAGAAATATCACCCTGAGATATTAAAGGAAGGAAAGTACAATTTATTACTCTTTCCTCAATACAGGAAACTCTTAGAGACCAACATGCATCAGATCCTCCTCTGAACTAGGAAAACAAAGTATGGGGATGTTGCCCATGCAGGAGATTAAAGGGAGGTCTGGGAATAGGAATCAAGTGCCCAAGTCATTGGAGAAAAGTGTGGTTTCAGATTCAGGCAGAAAACAGCCATTGTTCAATAGTTTTTTAAAAAGCTATATTATGACAGCACTGAGCAATAATTAAGCATCTGTGGCAGTGTGGCAGGACTGTCCTCC